>CABFPE010000046.1:128287-144745 GCA_900660155.1 Hofstenia miamia
TACCAACTTATATATATATATATATATATATATATATATATATATATATACAGTCTTACAAAGGCAGTAATTGGAGCGTTAACTTTCAATTTTTGACTACTATTTGGCGCCAGTATGAAAAAAGCCTCTATTTTAGGGTCTTTTTATAGTTAGTAATGCCCAGTGCCACTTATAAAATGGTATTTTTCATTCTGAAGCTTGCGTTTTGCTCCTAGATCTTAATGGAATTGGAGCAAGAGAAAATAAAATCGATACTAAATTGCTATCATGGCTAGCAGCCTTTTCAAATGCTTCTATTTTGCATGTGCAGCTTAGATTTGAAAAGCATAGAAATTATTAACTTTTTAATAGGCTATTTTAATATTTTTTGCATTGCTGGAGAATTTCAAAATATAAGTAAATAAGTATGAAATTAAGAAACTCGTATTAAAGAGCGATTTATGAGTTTTAAAAAAAGACTACAACTGCACTAATGTAAGTGTACAATCATGGCTAGTTTATAATATAAAAGATATTTTTAAGATTTTAAATACTAAGTACTTTTAAATTTAGTAGAAGTATTCATAGTAATCAAAAAAAATATCAGTGTTTGAAAAATCTCTATTTTCTACTTAATCATTTGTTGCTTCTATTATTCATGTATTACAAATAAAACTTAATCTACAGAGAACTGAGTAAGTTTTTCTTAGAGACTTAAACACCCCATAATTTTTTGTTGATTTAGTAATGAAATTTGCTATTAAATACAATAGTCATGCAATTATAACTACTTACCAATTTCTACAATGCAAATACCAAATAAATCTCTTTCAAAATGGCTAGGATTCGATAATTTTGGAATTTAAAATATTGGAGGCACTTTAATCTCTCACCTATGTCCTAAACCAGTAGTATAAATGACATAAAAGGTGAAGATTTTAAATCTATAACTGAATTGTTAGATAATACTAATTATTCTACAATTGTTAAAAACATTCAGTTTTCTGTTATTATATATTTATTCCCTTGATAATCTAGCTGATGCACTTTCTGTACCAAATTCGCAACTGTTTTAACATCGTTTGCTTTAAATTGGTGTTATATATATATATATATATATACAAGAAATTTATATTGGTGTTTTGTAAGTAAAAAAATATTGTGGCCCATATTGCTAAAAAACTTCATTTTTATTATACAAAAATATTTTTACACATATGAAGCACATAAACTGGCTGTAAAAACAGTTTTTATAGTGTTAAACATCAAATTTATTATATATATAAATGAATAGGGTTGGACATTTCATTTCAAAAATCTCTTAGTACAAAGCTGTAGTAACACTTTCAAGCACTAAATTAAAGCAAAAAAACTACTACATAGCTAATGACAAATGTGTAGTAATCAAAATTAAAAAAACAGTTCTTGTAAACTAAAATCAATTGAATTTTTTTTTATTTTTCCCTTGTGCCTCATTCACCAGAAAACATGTGCTTTCATTTAAGGCATTGGAATAATAATTGACATAAGGTTCCTTTCGTTTTGGGAAAGCGGAATATAAAAAAATTCAACATATAGTATGGTTAAATCAGTAGATTGCAGCTTTGCTTACTTTCAAGATTTTGGAGGGAAAATTCATGTTTTTGTTAGACAAATGATTTCTAATACCCTTGTTCTTTTAAAATATATCCATTCCTAAGTGTTATCATTATTCAGTTTTTGTGCAGTAACAAAAAACCTGAAAAAGACATACATATTTTTTTCGGTAAATTTTTTATAAGTTGCTTTAAAATCTGATGAAATTTTGCGAAACTTTTTTTCATTTTATAATTTTATAATACAAGCACATATATATCCTGAATTCAAGGTTTTCAAAGCAAAATAAAAAAATGGCGCTTTGTCCCCTTAGAAATGCTAAAAAATAGCGTTTTGTCTGACAAAGCGCCAAATTCTACTGAAATATATATATATATATATATATATATATATATATATATATATATTTGAAGAAATTTTAAATAGCGATCGTTTTTCAAGTTGTTAATTTTAAGTGTAGTTATAAACTACGCTTTCAACTTAGTAAATTATATGAATGATAAGTTATTTTCATCACAAATAGATTCATAAATTACCGAAAAGCTATGTCCTACATCGGAGTAGCAGTTTATTTTATCGTTCTGTAAACTAAAGTTTAACAAGACTTTTTAGAAATTACTTCACATGTAAATCATTACCCATAAAACCAAAATACTTTTGCTGATAGCAAAACTTATTAATTATATAACAAGTGACTTCAGTAAATAGGAACATTAGGAGAAATATTTAGTTTTTATTACTGGTTAATATCTCAAAAATTTAGTTCTGACGAAGTTTGTAATGGGGTAAAGGATTGCGCAGATGGATCGGATGAAGACAGTTGCGAACCTCATTGTTTTCCTGAAATTGAGCTCACTTGCCTGAAGAATAAGAGAACTGTTTGTCTTCCCAAGTCATATCTTTGTGATGGTAAGATCAATGGAGATAAAATTTAACCTTTAAGCATTCGGCCTAAGCGAGCTAAGTTTACAATTGTACGTTGTTAGAAATTTCATTATAAAAGACGGCATTATTATGCTATCAGCTCAATCCCTTGAATGGGTCGTTTTTTATCAGTCAAAATTTGGTTTGAAAACAAAATGTCACAATTGAGTTTCTGTGAAAAATGTGCAATTTTTTATTAAAATATTATCAAATTTGGCTATTTCATGCTACCTTGTACTTATTTTTTAGAATTAATGCGTATTTTTTCAATGCATATATCCACTTCAGCTCTGCTAGTTTGGTTGACAACACATTTGAACATTGTATTCATATATCTGTTAAGAAGTTTTGGACTCGAAGTGATGTCTATTTAAGCATTTCATTTATGCAAACATATTTTAAATATTTGAAAGGTGAAATGTATTTAATTCCGTATTTATCACCTAATAAAATGTACAGAAAGGAATTCTGGTTGATTTCCGCTACTTACATCTGTTTTTCAACTTTGGTAAATTGAGGCAAATGGGCATTCAATTCATTTTAGTTGGCGTAGACATCAGTTTATTGATTGTTAATCGAGAGTTGTCAACGTTGAAAAGGTTTACAATTTTCCTGTTAATAGCTCGTTCCCTCATAGTGATATTCTAGCTATGATTTGATTGCTGTGGCATTCATAAATGCCAATTTTCATTAGGAAACTAATTCTGAACTTACTCCTTCATATGGTGATGGTTTCTTCTAAAATATTACAAAAAAATGTCTGCTCGATTCAGAGGTTTAATCGGATTCGAGTCGGGTTAGAGTTGAATTTTTGAAAACTAGACGGATTTAATTCGGGTCGAAAAAATTGATTTTTTAAATGTTTAATAGGATTTAATAATGCTGTAATTTGCAGTGATCATTTATCATCCTTGTGTATCATCTCAGGACGTTTCAACTTGTGCTTATAGATTGTTTTTAAACCATTTTTTATCATTTTAACACCTAACGATTTTAAAAATATTTATTTCGCTTCGAGTCGCTTCTAAAATCTCGGCCTGATTCCATCTCTGATTTGATTAACGCTTGAAACCTCTTAAGATTTAATTTATTGTAAAATCAAGGCTGGTCCAACATCTAATTTTAGCCTTTTGCTTCTTTTATTATCCTTTGTGAAGTTTATTAAAATCGTAAATTAAAAGTTATTTTTATTCTTGCTATTTATGTTAACCTTTGTGCCAAAATACTATTTCCTTACTGAATTCTGTTCACACCGTGTTGACAAATGATTCGATTATGACGCGTATTGTTCTCTCCGCGCAAGTGGCCATCTTAGCATGTGGTAAATTAGACAATAGCTTAAATTCGTGTCTGTCACACTTCTCTTGACACTGTATGCTCACTTTGGTTAAACTCGTTTATTTATTTATTCTTTGAATCTAGTAAGTCTAGCAAAATATTATACAATGTTCCTCTCTATTATATCTTTTCATTTTATTTCACTCGTTGTAAGAGAGGTAGAGTTTAAATTGCGGCTATACAATTGACTTACACCCGGCATCTATGGAACGTAATTGTTCAGACCCGAGTCCTAATTAATCAATCTTGCGGACTAGGCTCAACCAAAACCTAAATAATAAACAATCAACTAATTCATACTTTAAAATGAAAAATTATAAACAAGTTTTAATTTGAACTAAAAAATATAATTATAAACCAAATTTCCTTACTTATATTACACTTTCAGTGCTATGAATTCAGGTAGCGATATGAGACTCCTTATAACAATAGTAAAGTTCTTTTCTTAGATCGAGACCCTTTTATTTCGTCCTGTCTAACCAAAGCTATATGGGTTAGTGGTGCGCGGTAGTTTTTGTAAAAAAATACTGAGAACATTCGTCGCCAACCACCGAAATAGTTAACATTTTATTGCCCTTACAACTAGTGCTTGTCATGGCAACAAACTGGATTTTTCTAAGATGTTAAAAGAAAGATGTTCCTGACTTGTTTTTTAGGATTATTAATCATCCATAGAAAGGTTATAAAGTCTATTTCTAAGGCATTGTGTAAATAAGGCCAATTTTATTAGAGTTAGTAAAAACAATGCTGTATACATTACATGTATCAATCGCAAAATATTTACTGTTGGAAACTTGTTAACGAAATTTCAAGTGAACCCTAAAAAATCATTTACAAAATTCCACAAGGCTAATGCCTAAAGCATTTTTAAATGAATGTATTTGAGAGGCATTTTGGGTTTAATCTTCGTGCTTATCCTTTTTATCGTTTGTTCATATCAATACATTGAGCTTTGTAATTTGATCAGCACTTGAAAATATTCATTCATCACATTCAGAGTTAATGTCTTTTAACTCAATCCCCATATAATTTATTGGTTGTGATTTAGCACATTGCCACCCTTTTTAATGTGAAGGGTTGTAGTTAGACTGTACATGGTCCCCGTGGCAGTTTCTGTTATTTTCGCGAAATTCTATATTTTTATCGATTGCTTTAGAAAACGGTGAAGGTTATGGCAAATTCCAAACCGAAGCCAGACACTCACTCTAATTATATTTGCTTGAACAAATCATATTAAATTCATTCACTTGTTGGCGGGATTTCTATAAATTGCGAAAATCGCCCTTTGTACATTAAGCCTTGAGATTGTAGACTTGATTTTCAAATCAGCGTTTTGGCCACTCCGAGCAATAAGAGTGATGATCAAAGCTGAGACTGATCATCAGATTAATCCCGATGTTGGATTTTCCTTTGAAAGTTTTGCTCTGGTTTGCTTTAGACCGGTAGATATTAGTAACTGTTTCGAGAGTTGCTAGGTACCCTTGATAAACATCAAATACTGTTTCACTTATTTTTAAGTCAATTGAACGTTATTTGCAGCAGTGCCAAGTCTCTGTAGGTCCCCAAATTTGTCATTTTTGTAGAAATGCTCAGTACTTGAAGTTGCTTGTGAATTGTAATTCTATAATTATTGCGTAAAAAATAATTGTCAAAACAACTTTCAGTTGACAAGGACGTTCCAAAAAAATTTTCAATGTTTTAATGATTAGGTAATTATATCAGAGTAGGGGCTTTCTGGCATTTCTACAGCATGAACCAACTCTTTAAAATTGCTACTTCATGTTGTGTAGATTTTTCCTTCAAATTGAATTTTTGACCTTTAAAACGACTCTTTTTTAAAAAATGAATCGTCTTGTCCTATATAACTAGTACATGTTAAGTACGTATTTTTCATGAGTAATACACAATTTTATATAGGAACTTTTTGGACTTAATTATATCCTTTCATTAACACTGTATTAAGACCTTGACAATGGAATTGCTCATAGTTGCACATTCCTCTTTGAGGAATTAGAATTTGCAGTGTGTGGAATGTGTTGGTGTATTGTTAATATTTAATTGTTTTCTTTTATTTTATGAGCGTAGGTGTTGTATTCATCCCACATCTACTCATTTAATTTATATGCATTTAATTGTCTGGTCGAGACACATCTATACATTCAACTGACCAAATTTTCAATTCCAAAATGTATTTCATTCGGGATACAGTGCGTAGTTCTTATAAAGAAATTATACCTTTTGTGTTTTAACTTTTTTGTCGGTTTTTTCAAAATTTTTAATTTAGACATCAAATAACTTTTGAATTCCAGTTGTTTTATTTTTAAAGCAATTATTACGTCTTAATGTTTTTTATAAACCGCATCATAGTTGAAATATGATCAATATTTTGCCATCCAAATCTAATATTATAAAAAATAGTAAATTTTAATGTGACCCTGTTATAATAAGTACAATTTTGATTTGGCCGATACCCTTCCCATAAACTATTTTGGTCCTTTGTGGTTAACACTAAAATAGCGATTACTCCTTGAGAATAAATTACATCTGATGTTTCAAACGCGAAAATTATATAATAGAAACAATATTTCTACAACAACTTCAATGAAATTATCAATATAATTGGAAGTATATGTACCTGCTAGTGTTGTGCTGAATGAATAATGAAGCAAAGAAAAAATACTTATGGGGCATTTTGATCTATCGTGGCGTTTCTAGTGTTAACGGGGGATGGCTTATGGTTATGGGCAATTTTTTGAAATCTATAATATCCAGTGCCATTTTAGGCCCAATCCCACTGAAATATGCAGTCTCATAGTACTGGGACCAGTAAATAAAGCCCACTGGTCCTGCAAGACCCTATGTGGATTAGTTCTACACAACCGCTAGCATAGACAAATTTAGTATTTGAATTTGTCCATTCGAATATGTTTGCCTTTTCTTATCTAATTCCAGGTATGTGCAATCGTAAATGTTTGCATTAGCTAGATTTTAACCTTCTGCATAGCGATGCTATTACCCAAACATTTTTTAGTTTTTTCAGAAATCAACGTTAATTTAGTTTTTAAAAAACTAAACGTTAAATATAAACACAAGCTCCATTGGTGTTTTATGAGAAGTCGACTAATTTCCCAAGTTGTATAAATATGTTTAATGCGTTATTTATATCCAAAATTACGAGCTAATTTCTCGCTTAAGACGTCAGTTAAGAGTTATAAATGTTTGCAACATTTTCGAATATTTATCTAATCTCAACAAACCTCTCCGTTTATCTTTTATTATTACGCATTGGAATCTGATTTTGAGTTGCTTCTAAGCATAGAAATTTGGATAAAGAAGTGTTCGTTTGTAGATGCATTTGCGGATGTCTTTAAATGACGCAGACGCACATCGTTTGTTGCGTTTACTGTTGACCAATATGATTTGTAAAGCTAACCAATTCCATTTTCTCGCACTTCTACTTTATTAAATGCCTACTACTAGCCTCTGTTGATCTTGCTAATCCCTTCTAAATCCTCACTCGAATAATCATATTTGAGATTTCAGTACCAGTTAAGCCTGCTATCCCACGTCAGTTACCACCTACCTTCTGCGACTTTGAAACAGGCCTCCGCCTCAATTTATTTATTTCCTTTTATCATTTGTCAATCTCCTTCGGACTGCTTTCGAATGTGTACGTCGCAGACAAAACTTACAAACTTAATTATTCACACGGTTACCTAATAAAACTGCCATTTTACTAGAGGAGAAAAATTTTATTAGCACTAATAACTAACTTTAAAGACAGTTTCTCAAATGGTTTCATTTAATGAAATTAAATTTTCGCAGTCTTCATCAAGTACTTGATACGATTACAATTTCAAATTTTATTTAATTTGATTTTTTTAGGAACTTTATTAAGGTCGTGTCAAGTACACAGTTGAACCAGTTTAAAAAATTTTCACTGTTTTCTGATTTAACCAGTTAATAACTTGATCAAATTTTTAACCGCGCCCAATTCGTGAGCTGTGAAATTTTCCGCAATTTATAGTGCAAGATAGTAGCTAAAGATTCGCTCTGAGATGGTCTTTCTACCCGAGACCACAAACATGATTTTGTTTTTTCACTTGAAAGAATAATTTACTTTGGTTTGTAAATGGGATTTTCGATAACTTTTCACGAAATCCGATTTTTAATCTGATAATATTCATCTTGATTTATAAATAACATTTAAATATGTTTATATCAATAATTCTTTCTTGATTGTTCAATTTTTGAAAAATTCAATATTTGAGGATTTTGAAACGAATGAGAAGGTCTCGATTTCTATAAGTCTTACGTTGTAGTTTGGCGTTGTCGTGTTTAAATGTCAAATGGTTTCCTTTACTTTTGAAAGTAATTCATATGGCAATTGACTGTTAAATTGGGATGTAGACGTAAATAACTTGTTCCTATTACAGTATATTGCATTATAATGCTAAAGCATTCTTACTCTCCTCTAAAGCCTTATTTCCTAAAGGTTCTAGTATACGGTATATCTGAAAGCATAGAACTCCAGGCTTCGGTAGCGGAAGCTTAATACGCCAATATCTTATTTTAGATACATAGCATCCAAAAACATTTTCACTCAGACTTCATCAGTGGAACTCTTTCCAATTGCGTCTGACTAGAAATGTTTAAATGTTTATTTTTCGAATATTGCATTTGTTATCGTACTACTATTCAAATTGTTTTATAATAAAGTCGTTTACTATAAAATATTGAAATTTAAAAATTTTATCAACCAAATCAGTCTGCTTATTCTTAAATGACCAGGGTTGGCATTTTTAAATCATATGTTGTTTTAAACACTGTTTAGAACTGTTTAAACATGGTTTACAATGTTTTTAAATGTTTTTTTCAATCCCGTATAAAATTTTATGTAAATTTAGGAAAATTATTTTTGGGAATTGTTCATTCGTGCATAGCCGCCTTCCTGTATGAAACGAGAAATAAATGTTTATAAGGTTATCATAATTCAATGTTTGCTATTATATGTTTTAGCAAAATTTTTGTGATTTGAAGAAAACATTATTATTATTGTTTAACACGTTTTTTGTAGATACACTAACTAATTTCATCACATAGTCGTATTTAAAATTTCCATTACAACTTTATACTTTTGAAGCAGTACAAAATGTAAAAACAAACTATTTTTCCTTTAAAGTCACAAACAGTTTTTACTTTCTCCTGCAATTTCCGCCAAACCTAATAGGAAGTTTGGGAAACCTGGATTTGGTGAAAATTTGTTATCGAAATTATTCGGGTGTTGGAAGTATATTAATATATGATGTTTTATTCAGTGGAAAATCCGATTTTTTTTCAAATACATTGATAATCTTCCCGTAACTATTCTTCCGATAAAAACAGTGGGATAAGGATCATGGCAGCTTCAACACATCAACTACTTCGTGTTCTGTTAATAAACATTCCATCAGAAGTCGTGTTTTGGTTGTTTAGGGTTAATAGTAAAATGATAAAGCAAATGGGCTTACGGTACTCTCTCACTTTAGTCTATTCATGCTTTTTAGAAGTTAATGACTGCGACGATGCCATCGATGAGGCTGATTGTCTACCTGCGCCTAAGGCCACCACCCGCTGTAATAGTCCACACATACCCAAACAAATTTCAGACGACTTGGTTTGCAACTACATTACAGATTGTTACAGTAATGAGGATGAACTAGTCAAGTGCTTCGACTATAGTAAGTATTCTGGTTTCATTTTTTTATTCGTTTTTTAGTAGCATGCTTTTTATGAAGTTTTTTATCAATTTTTATCTTCAATCTTAATAATTTATATACGAGCAGCTCATAATATTAAGATTATCAAAAAAATTGTACAATCTGGGAGGACGCCCAACATGTTTATAGTACTCATTGGACCTATTTTTTCATTGATCATGCAATTTTATATTGCCCATCGCTAAATATTTTTAAACAGAGGTCATATGATAAAGTTATAGGAGTTTATGTGTAGAAACCATAGTATTCAAAAGGTTGAAAACGTATAAACTAAGATATAGAATTTAAACCTGAGTGGATGGACAATTGGAGGGAATAAACGAAAAATTTCATAAGAGGACAGAAAGAATTGAATGAGAAAGGTAAAAATAAATGAATGAATTAATGGCGACGGAAGGAAGAAATCAGAGATTAATGAAGGAAGAAAGCGAGAACTGAATGAACATGTGAATTTATAAATGAATAACTATCATCAAGAAATCTGATAATTCAAATAGTAGTCATTTGAAACTAATAAAACTTCAAACGCGATGTGTAAATAAAAGGAATATTTAGTCCAGTGCCGTTTTCATTTTAATGGTTTGCAGATGAAAATATTTAGTAGAACGAGTTTTTTAATATGCCAACGATTACCACTATGAGTTGCTGTTACATTAAAGTCTGCAAGTCGTGGTAAATTGTTGACCGAAGTTATTCATTGTTGTTTAGTATTCTGTTCACATACTTCGCTGTATTTGTTTAGCATTTTTGTGTACTTTATACGCTTTTCTTGTGAGGTTAAGATTCTTAGTACATTCTATAAATGCCTTCTTATCAACATTACATTTTCCATTTAATTTTTTCATGTTTCAATTTTATTTAAATTTTATGAATTCATTGCAAAGTGACCCAAAGTTAAAGGTTCTCTAAACCTGATTTAAGCAATGTTTTAAAAAATACGTATGTTTTTTCATTTGGGTTCCCCATTCCAGTAAATGGTGTTTTGGTAAAATTCCAACGTAAATCCGTTCAATTCATGTTAACCCTATTCATTTTTATTCCACATTGTGAACAAAAGTGTATGATTTTTTCCGCTTTATGAAACATAAAGTTATAACTTTTTCCCAGCAATTCTGCCTAAACCCAGATTCAATAAATAGTTATAGTTTACACTTGAGTTTTTCGTAATTTCGACGTTTTGCTTGATATCTACGAAGAATGATGATTTTAATTTTCTATACAGCAAACGCGGCTTCTCTTAAAGCAATGTGGAGGAGTATAACTGCGTCATTTGTTTTTGGTTATGTTTCTATGTTTTTATTAGATGCGTGACTCACCCGTCTGCATAAAATTAAAAGCATGTGACTAATTCAAAGGCATGAATAAGAAACTTGAAAAATGTGTAGGCTATGTCACTGGGAGTACTTAAACAAGCAAAATTCAAATCGAATTGTTGCGTCATTTCAGAATTTGTTTTTAATATATTGTTCTAAAACAGTTTAATTGCTGTTTTCTATTTTTAATTTTAGTTTTTTAGTTGCATATAAGTATACGGTTGCGCTTTTGATTTTATTTAATAATACGCATTACACTGTTTTCTCTTTAAGATTAAATGGCAAATATATTCTCAAAATAGACGGCCACGATTACTCAAATCCTGCATTAAAGAAGAGTTTGAAATTTTTATTTTTTAAACAAAAATCGTTTTAATTCACAATTTTATACAGAAATACTAAATAAATTAAATAAAACTTAGGCACGACCAACAGTAGCCGATTTAAATCCTTGAATTTTGGTGTCTTGCCTAGTTGATCTAACACTCTTTTGTAAGTTGTTAAAGTACACATTTGTGCGGCATCTCGCAGCGTTCTTTCTCAATAGTTAACAATGTTCTAAACAAAATATTCGAAAATCACTTTCCAAAATAAATTTATGAATCACAAAAATAGAATGACTTCTAATGTCTGTTTTACATTGTTGTACTATAAGGTCGTGATTCGACACAAGTATTTGAAACATTCTTTTATCTAATGAAAATCATTTTTCAGTAGGAACTTGAATACCTCCGCGGCTAATATCGTTAAGATAAATGGAATATTAGCATTTTTCACTTGAATTTGCAATGATGTTTTCCTTACAAGAAGCACATAACTTGATAGGTTGAAATTTGTGAGCAATGTATCCAGCTATGAAGAACACAATTTCCAGTTCGAAGTCATTTAAGTCAACTAGATCTGAATTCCATGAAATATTTTGAATAATAGAAGATTTTGCTTCGAAAATATAATTCATTTCATCAACTTCATGATTAGATAGAAAACTTTTTAACTTTATCACTCGTTCTGAGCGCTCTACCTCGTACAACCCAACAAGGAACCTACCACCTGACATTTGACGATAGCGACTGAACCGTTTTTCCAGCGAATCTTGATTTATTCTGGATGTTAAGAAAAATTCATATTGATCATCTTCAATAAGATTTGTTGCTAAACTGGCAATCGAACTGGTAGATAAAATAACAGCTTCAAATGTTTGCGTTGTTAATCCTGGTAACCTGGATTGCCGCCATTCATCTACCCAAGTTACGAAGTTCAAGAGAAACTCAATTTTTCTATCTCCTCTTGAAATTCCACGGCCGAGGCGAAGTGGGTGGCATTGAGATTTTGCGTTTAGAATGGACCACCAAATAAAAATAATTTCAATAAAAGTTGCAGTTGTTAAACACTCGGGATCATCTGGGAAATAATGACGCAGAGCAACACTGTTTCTGTAATCGAAAATTCCAAGTGCTAAATTAACATTTTGTTTTTTGTTCGAGGGATTCAGAACTGCTTGAGTCAAAGAAGGCGCTTTTTCAAAAGACTTTTATACTTCTTTTCAACATTATACAGTTTTTGCAACGATTTCCACGTAGTTTTGCCATTTTGAGGAAAATCAATCTTGAAAACATCAATGTCTGAAGTGAAGAGTGGAAGAGTAAATGTTTTAAATTTCAAAAAATTATTCCGAATTGTCTTTATTAATTGTACTACATCAAACAGCAAATGAGTAGTAAGATTAGGTGATACAGATACTCGAAATCCACTGTCATCAACTGATTTATCTATAAGCAATCGTCGATATGTACTTACATTAACGCCATTGTTGTCACATATAATTGAACGAATTTTTAATTTTGTGTCCTTTAAATCATTAAAAATTTTAATGATTTCATCAACCAAATCTTGATGAATAATTTTCACTACTGGAAGAGACTTTACAATAATGCTCTTACCACTTTTAAGCGAAGTAATCATAAAGCAGTAAATACTTCCATACAATTCTAAGTCATCATTAACACCAGAAACTTCACCTCCGTTATACTNTTAAATCATTAAAAATTTTAATGATTTCATCAACCAAATCTTGATGAATAATTTTCACTACTGGAAGAGACTTTACAATAATGCTCTCATTACTTTTAAGCGAAGTAATCGTAAAGCAGTAAATATTTCCATACAATTCTAAATCATCATTAACACCAGAAACTTCACCTCCGTTATACTGAAAATCCTTCTCCAGATACATTTAATCAAATGTCAAGCAAACATTGCATTCATTTTTAAATTGGTATTCTGTAAAGCGTTGGGTATTGATTTTTTCTGCACATATTGTTCTCAAGAGACGAGAATGAGGCAATGGTAAATGATCTCGAGCAATCTCATATGCTGCTGGGGAGGTAAAACGCATTAATAGTGCCAATCTGAGAATAGAGGAACTATATGGTTTTTTTCAGAAAATTGACGAAGATTTAAGTCTTCAAGAACTGAATGTGAATGATCATTTTCAACATTGCTAAGATAATTCATCAGTTCATGCAATTGAGATTTTCTTGTCAATTTGCAATTGTGAGCACAGCCAATCCAGTCAGGAAGTGGTACAGAACCAAAATGGATTCCTTAACAACAGGCGCAGGTTTCAATAAATTGTATCTGCGAACACATTCAGGCAACCTAAAACTCTGATTAAAGTGAATTTACATTTTGCATAACGAAGATTTCATATATATATTATAATATAGAATTTGTATTTTTTTAAAAAGTTTGATCCGGGTTCTATAGATGTTAACCTATCCAGCCGCGAATTTCTACCATCGCAGATATTTGAAGCTATATCGTGCAATGATTTGAGACGATCTGAACAAACGAATTCAGGAAGTTCATCAGTAATTGTAGTGAAATCACGTGGTGGAGATCGGGAGTTAGACATAAATGCCTAATAATATATAATTGAATTTTAATAGCAATAAATTACTATGAATTTGCTTGCGTTAAGATATATCATGATTAACTCATTAACCTTAACTTGTAGAGGAATTTTTTAATGGTTTTCAACAATACGCCCGACTGCTTTCTTCGCAAATAGATGTGCCAAAATCTCTAGATTTTAACGTTAAAGAAGGTATCTAGTTAAGTTTTTGCAATCATACAGTCAAAGGTTTATATTAGTAGCTTTGCTTATACGCTATGACACAAATTAGATATGAAAACAATACTAAAACCAAAAATTGAACATAAAACTATAATATTTTATTCAATTTTAGATAGCAATATTCTGCTTGCATAGAAAAATCGCACTTAACATGACCGCATACATAGCATGCATTATAGATTTTATGCAATGCATAACATTTAATAGTATTTTATATTTCGATCACTTTTGCAAGATTCTTACTTTGAGGTCTATTTATTATACATCGAGCTTTACCTTAAGATTACTTCGTTGATCATTATTTAATACAAGCATGTAGTATAATTTTAACGGTAAGTTACCTTAACACTATATGGAAAATCGAATTTCGTTGGTACACTTCCAGAAAATGTCTTCACAAAGAGTTGTATTTTTAGTAATTGTAAAACTTTCTCTTCGGATTGCATTAATCCACTTGTTTCTTGGAAATTTCAACTGAGATACATATTTAGTTTTGTTTCTTGCATGCTTGATCTGATATCCAGATTTGCACAATGGAACAACACAACATTTTTTGTTCTTGAGTTAAGCAATATAACAATCATACAATTTTAACAGTTTCAGAAATGATGTACATGTATACGTATTTTAATTGCTTAGAGGTTATTTCTTCATTTAAGATAAATATATTGCGGTAAATTTAGTTCATTTTTGACGAATGTGCTGTATTATATCATAATTTGCTTTAACCAATCAGACAATGGCCACCGCATTTTTCAACATGTGCAAATCGCCAAGCCGTCTTTATAGTAGGTCATGGTGTATTTCAGCCTATTATAGGCCGATAAATTTTTAATATAAAGGTATAACGTATCTACAATGCGTGGTAAAAATGCATTAATTTTAAATAAAAATTGGGCTTATTGAGTAAGTTGGTAATAGAGAACCCATCTCCAAAAAGAAGTACAAGTTATCAAGGACGTTTTGGCCAAATTCAAATCAATTATTCGCACAGTTCTATCTCTCAGGGCATGTTAATTAGCAATATTTAGCCTCCACCTGGCCAGTTCAAGTGCGTTAATTAAAATTGGTAGAGATCGTCGTTGATGTTTTGTGTTTGTTTTCTATAGTACTACGAAGTTGAAGGTGTTTGTAGTCTCCACACAGAGATATTTGACTGCATTCTTTTTTCTTTTGCTTGCTAGTGTTTATTCATGCTGTCACTTAAATTCAGTACTGTCACTCGCTACATGCAAACACATCATTATCTTTAAAATTGATTGTCGACCGCACGCGGTTTTCAACATTTCGTTGGCGTGCACTGATGTTCTGGAATTTCGTCGAGAGATCAAAGCCTGGCAGGAAACCATTTACAACATCTTGTTAACACCATTTCGCGTTGACTGTCCGCGTTTAGCTACGCTTGCGTCGAATCGCGCTTTGATCCGAACACCTTTCAAAAAATCGCATTCATATTATTTTTAAATTCGTTTTATCTTCATCTTCCATCCATATCGAAAAAGCGCGTTTTTTTTCAAAATATCAAAACGTTGATATATAACGCGAAAATATGCTGCAATTTTATTCTTTCGACAAATTATGTAAACCGGGCAAACCAAAGAATATTTTCTGAAGATCACAAAATTTTTGTAATTGTGAATTTTAATCTGTTGTTTTAAAACCGTACATACAACACTACGTCAGTTGCCGCAGTCTCCAAAGAACCGCATAGTTTTATTGAAAATTTTTTTGAAAATTTACATGAGATTTGTATCAGGTATTTGTGATGTTTTGCCCAGAGATCATTTCTTTGCAAATCCAATTTTCTAAATAATTTTCATTTTAGAATGTCAACTGGATTATCACAAAGCTAAAATGAGAAAGTGTGCTGACATACCAATGTGCATTCCGTCGCAGTTATGGTGCGATGGCGTTATTCATTGTCCAGATGGCTCCGATGAAAAGAGATGCCAAAATTCCAGTAAGTTACATTCACTTTAAATCTTTATTTTTGCAAGATGTTTCAGTAAGCTCACATTTAAAAGTGGTGAGGTTGATAAATGTTAGAGTTACATTTCATTCCCAATGCTTCACTATCATAAGCCTAACCAAACGTGGGGAAAGGCGTTTATTTTTCACTGAGCAATATGTCAGTTACATAATTTTGCTAATGAATGGAAATGAAATGCAAGCATGCTATTATTTTGTTAATATTTTTCAACAATTTGTTTTTCGGGGTAGGTTGGGCCATGGTTGGTACAGTTCGGCAATAATACTAACCTAACAATACTTTCTATTTTTCATATCGGTTGATCTGTGTGGGTTATAGGTATATCATCAACCTGGCCGGTTTTGCAACTTGGGAGAAATACATCTTAATTTGACAAATTGATTAGCTTTTTAGTTATATATATATATATATATATATATATAT
>CABFPE010000046.1:144921-213782 GCA_900660155.1 Hofstenia miamia
TTTTTATATATATATATATATATATATATATATATTAGTACTACAAAAAGAATTACTCATAATTTCAATTGTGCCTCGAGTTAATACATTTTACCGGGTCAGATATCTCAACCATATCCACCCAATAATGGATTGGACACGGTGAGCATAGCACTAAAATATAAAAATAGAACCGAGCTCCTTCCTTTCCAAATCCTGGTTACACTAACGTTTCTTAACAGCTTAAGATTGCCGAATAATGAAACATCATTTATTTGAATTCTGTAGTTTTCGATGCCCATTTCTCTTTCTCTTAAAAGAGCATGGGGTGAGCCACTCAAATTGCTTTCTCATATAAGTTATTGATGTTTGTTTAAACCTGTAGCGTTAACTGACATTGATAAATCGCCAATAACAACTACTAAATCGATGTGTAGGTTGTTCATGAATCACCAACAGTAACGAAATTTCAAACGCTTCTTGAATTTTATTGCGGGAATTTCTTTGTTAATTTTGATGAGAGTCCTATTGCCGCATTGACTGGTAACTCATTAATATCGATTGGGATGCATTTAAATAGAATAATATTTTTGGTGTATTGTTATGTGTACTAGTTCATTTTCAGCAATGTTTGGATTGGGATAGCGAATATGACATTCGAGCATAGTTGGCGAAATTGTAACTTTTGTTTATGTTTTACAGCAGGTGTAAATGGGGAATAATTTGTGCGCTTTAATAAAATCCACTTCATACTCAAGTGGTAATCCAGAACCAATCGTGTTAATAGTCATTGCACAATGGGCATCTGTCTATCCTCTATTCTATACAATTCTTACCACACCTGTAAGCTATCTTCATTAAAATCCTGTTCTAAGTACAGGCACGAATTAAAGTTTAGCAGCTGTACAATCGTCGTTCGCCAGCAATATACTTCCACCATTGCTCCATTGATTTTACTGCAATTTATTTGAATGGGAAATGTTTTTCCTTCTTGATTTTCCGATAATCCAATATTTTCATTAATTTCCCATATTTTTATTTACATTATAGAATGCACCCGAAAAGATTAGCACCTGCAGAACCAGTGCTGTTCGAATTAAGTCTTCAAGTCTAGAGGTCTAATAATGACCTCTAAATGATGCCGAAAGTCATTAATAAAATGTACAACTCACATTGAAAATCCTAAAATTTGTCAATGTCAATTGAAATTTGAATGCAAACACTGTGTTATTAATATATTTTAAATGATTCCTGAATCATTTACAGTTGCAATTGCCATAATTTAAGAAAATGTTAAGCATTCCGGTTAGATGTAGTTTGCACGTTCCAACTGCGTCATGGTTTTAACATAGAAGGTGGGGTTATATCGATTTTTAATACAATAGAGCATTACCTAGCGAATCATTACAATTGTAGTAAAGAAGGGCATGCGAAATGGTTTGGTATTTCATTTTTTTATTAGAATCCGCATAATTACAATAGACGGCTCTTCTGTATAGATTCATTCTTACGTCATAGATTTCCATTTCCATTCATACTTGAATAATTTCTTCTTTACATTGATTTTTAATTCGGTGATGCCGCATTTTAAATGGAGCGAATTCTCAAAAAATTCTTTGACTGGTACAATGTGTTTTCTTTTATGGGAAAATCACTTTTATATTTAGGTTTGCAAAACAAAATGAATCAAGATCAGCATAGGTTAATAGATTTTGAGCAATCTGCAACTAAGTATCAGGATAGGTCAGTGGCTGTGAAAGTGGGGAGAAGGGCAACCTTTCTAAATATCATAGAAAAGTAACTTGCACCCCCTACCCAAAATTCGTTCCGCCTTCAACGTGATGGTTGTTGATTTCGGTTCCATGAAGTCAGTCACACCTTTGCGTAGGAGCTTTAAGGAATTGTGTGCTTACTTTTGGATCTACGTTTGGTCTCAGAGCTGTAAAAAAATATAGATTTTTTAATTTTTGGCTTTAAAAATACAATTATCTATTTGACTTTGAAAATATAATAATTTTGTTAATTAGTAGGTGACAATGGAATAGGTGGCGCGAAAAAATGTTGGTTGTTACAGATTGCAAATATTTTGTTTCCAAATTTATCACATCCAACGCTTTTCATAGTTCTGTTCATTGCCTTTACTGTAATTTATTGTCACATCCAAAACTTATTTAGTAGTCTGTCTAGATAGATAGTCACATTAATGCGCCGCTGGCACGGTTCGCACTTGAACGTTTTTCCACAAAGTTCAATAATGACTTCAGATCACCTCACCCTTTCCTCGCTTTTCATATTTTTTTTCATACGAGAAATAGAAATTAGTTGCTTTAGACAAAAATAGTATTTTTTTAATTTTACGCCCCTGGTTTTTTTGGTTAGCTTCATTATATATTTCTTGCTAGTTTAATATTAACGTTATGAATTTCATTTAATTAATGCGAACTGACTCCAGTTTCTTTAAAGTTCTTTACAAAATAGACCATGACGTGAGTCATCGATTTTCCCGGTTCTTTTTGGTCTTAGGTTCTAACAAAGAAGCAAAACGCACACATTTGTTTCCAACTTGCTTCAGTTTTCAATTGATGTAAAAACAATATGTGCTATCTTATTGTAGCAACAGGTGCAGTGGACACATCGAATTATTTTTTCACAAACATTTATTTAATGAATTCGCCAACGTCATGGAATCTCATCCAACTCTTTTTCCCTATAAAGTACAATTCTTTGATGTTTTAATTAATCAATTTAATGGAAAACCTAAATTTGCAATTATATTAACGATTTTATCGTGTCAAACGTCTATGACATTAAATTAATATTTATATCAGTTATATAATGCGCTCAAATTAAATTCAGTTATCCGTTAGCAAATGCCTAATGAAACTACTCCGCAAAATATTATGCTTACTAGTTGTTAAGTCTAAGATAGACTTGACATTATTTTATTATTAGTTGTTTATATCATTATAGGTCTTTAGTTAATAAGTGAATTTTTAGAACCAATATCACAAATTGCCTGCCAAACTGGGTCTTGCGCCCATAGCTGCTTTAAACATGGTGAATGTACCTGCATGAATGACTTTGTTCTAGACACAGCAAAAGACAACAGATCTTGCATTCCACGATCAGGTGAACGTAAGTAACACGTTTTCTTTAAATATCAATCCCATTTATTTCAGAAAAGTAATTGAAATAAGAATGTTCTGTAATAAATGCATAAATGTGCACGATTCATAAAGTTATTGAATTTAGCCTTGTGTGACCTGGGGTTTTTTACTTTGCTAGTCTTTGCAAGGAATGTAAGAATTTGCCAAAATATTCTTCGAATCGGCGCTATCAAATTGTATGCTCAGAAATGGGATGCCGTCATTATATTTTTATCAAGTCATCAAATCTCAAAATTTGGATATAGTTGATGCTTAATCGCAACTTATCAATCAAAATTTCGATTGACAAACCGCTTTGTAATGATCAGATAAAATAGATTAAATTTGTTAATCTTTATTAGGGGATTCTATTTCACCTGATCTTTCATTTTCAAATTTTGCACTCATATAAATTATATATATTTTGAGACTTGCATCACAGGCGTGTAGTACGGTTACTGACAAAACTACCAGTCGATTTCTTATCACAGCGGCCTGCTACCGCACTAATTTTACATTAACATTTGCAAATATAATTTCAAAAATTTCTTCAAATGCCTCATTGTTTTAGGCGTTTTCGGTGTCGGCTTTTTGCCTTCTAGCGGTATTAATATAAAGTTATTCAAGAGAAAAATCCCTATTTAAAATATATTTTCATAACATTAATTTAAGTTTTTAATCCAGTAAAACAAAATTAGGCTTTAACTTTTTGAGTTTGCTCCAATAAGACTGCAGCGTTTCTTGGAAATTTAATTATAGGTGACTGTCACATGTTCCTCCCGGCCTAATTAATAAATGAATCCTATCATGTAGCAAAAAATGTCGGTTAAAAATCGAAAAACACCGTTTTCATTTTTTTCTCTATTCGTGTTAGTTTTTTTCGATGTAACGCCTTGCAGCACTTAGAAATGGTATATATATTTACTTATTAAGCTTTCCAAAATCTGAATTTAACTTCATTAAAAGACAGGCAAATTTTAACTGTTTAACTTAATTAATCCGTAGCACAGTAAAGAAGTAAGATATAATGTTCAAAAGAAATGGAATTTTTGACGCAATTATTTTTTACTTTTCATTTGTTTTATGGAAAAATGTTATATTAAGGGCGGTTAAATGTCAATAGAACCATATTTTAAATAGAGTTGCAAAACCTTCTAAAAAACAATGCCATATTCAAAACTACAAGGGTTAAGATTAGAATAGCGTTTTTAGATAATGTAAAAATCATCTTTTTATGCGTAAATAAGGTTATTAAGTCATATTTATCAAAATGGGGCTATATTAGTCCTAATCTTCTTTTATTAAGGCAAATGGATAATTTTCAATCTCACTAATTATTGTTTTAATTACTATCGACATGGGCGATTTCTTGTTGATGTGGTGTGTACATTACTAAACATTACGTAGTTTAGCTGTCCTTTTTTTATCAACGTTTATTTCTTCTTTTAGTCAATGCAGTGTTTCAAATCCGAGATTTGTTTAAACATCTCGTTGAAAGGCAATCCTGTTACGAGAAAATTTCTTGTTTTGTCAAAACAATTAGGGTTACATTAATAAACACTTGAAAATGAACGATGACAATTATAATGAACTTAGACTTAGCTGAACTGCCTCCGGCATCATTTATGTATAATTTTGGTAGCATGTCTATAGCTGTGAGCTATTATTTTGATAGATTATATTAACAGTCATGTTTCACCAGTTCATTGTTTCACATTTTTAAGTCATGAAAAAATCGCCCCATGTATATTTATTCTAGGTCATGAGAAATTGATCATTTTTTCTCACCTATTTTAATGTACAATTTTCTACTGGAAAACTAAGCTTTTTAGTTTATAAATGCATAGTTGTGAATTTTGATATTAATAGATGATAATTTTCAGAATCTAAAATTCCACGACACCTTAACTGACAAATTGTCAATATTTATTGACTGTAATTGAATGGGCATGGGCGAATTCCTCTTCCGATAATCAGTTTGAAATGTCTCTGTATTAATTTTGAATTCTCTTGTATAATAAATATCACAATGAAATAAGTAAGCCCATCCTTCAGCGGTTTTCCACTTGTCCGTTTTGCTTTAGTTATCCTGTCCCCCGAAGCGCACACTTGTTTATAAGTGATTTTTAAGTAAAACTAATAAACTGTTAACAAACACTAGTAGTTGTGTGAATTTTTTAAGAATTGACAATGATATCGGTGGATGTCGTTGTTAACTAGGAACCACTTATTAGTCATAGCAAGTTGTCCATAGGGTTGTATACAATTGTTAATTTGTCATTTGCGCTATTGTATTAAGAATGGCAATATTGACTGGATAAATAGCATAATACAAATGACTTGAAGAGTGATGTTCCTTTTGGAAATTTTGTTTGATTTAAAACTGGTTTACACAATTTATGAAAACTGCATCCGCTTCCATTTGACTTCACACAATGGTTTATGATAAATGCTGTTCTGAAAGTTTTGTAAAAATTATAATCTTCTTTTCACTGATATTGCACAAAAGCATTGTTGAAGATTTGAAAATCACTTAATTGTGATAAGGATTTATCTATATCTTCATTTTCGTTTGAATTTTCGTTAAGCTTTTCTTGAAGTTTAATAATTGTGGAAGTATTAGGTGTTTATGTAACCAAGCGTGTCTGTATTTGTGGATATCTGATTTTTATCTAGCATATAATAATCATTTTCAGTATCTGATTTATTTTCCTTGAACATTAACTTCTAGTACTGAAGATTCCTACATGCATTTTAACTAGAGCATGAATAATGGTCAACCAGTGTGAAAATGTACTCTTTGACTTTTCGCGCAGTGTTGCTCTTGCATACATCTAGGGAGGTTATAGATGAATGAATTTAACAAATCCATTGAGTTATGTAAATGCAATCATAAGGAACTGATAGGTTTTAACTGATGTTACGCATCATGTTTTATGCTAAGTGAATTTTTTATTATGAAACCGCATGCCAGTCAATGTTCGCTCCTCCGCAAAGTTCTATCGCCTTTCTCCACCCTGGAGAATGCTAGAGAGTTGAATATCTGATGGTGATTTTTGTAATGTCAATGTCCACCGCGCAATGCAGACTACCTCGACATCCCACGCGAAATGTGTCGTATTTTTAGCTGACATCAAACCATCGCAGTTTCCAAATTAAGTTTATTATATTTAGCTAATTTTGTGAATGCGTCACTCTTTCATTAAACTTATGAGTTTTTAATGCTAAACTGGTGATTTAATAATTGAATTGTTAAATTTATATTCGATTGTGAGGAATTTTGCGTTGTCTAACTCGTTCATTACATTTTTTAATTTACAGTTGGAGTTTTCAATTTTCCACGTACATTTTTCATTACTCTCTAAAATTATAAAATTTATTAACAATTCATTTTTGGAATCTCATTTTATTAGTTCAACTTTTAAATTCCATATTATTTTTTTCATACGGATTCAGAGGTGGAATTGCACAGGGTTTATAATAATTAACCATGAAACTTAATTTTATTTCAAAAAATGTTAATTTTAAGTACAAATTATAAGTTTTCATTTTTATCAATTTAACACCAACAGGATGAGGAAATCGCGTTTGAGTTGTGTTTTAAGTTCTTTGCCCTGCTCTACCTCTCCATGCATTCATGAATTGGAGAGTATACTAAATTTATTCATAAAATCCGCAAAGGATGTTATTTTTATAGAGTTGTGTTTGAAAGCATAACAAATTTAATTAGCGTACAATAGGCCATCAGAGTTCGGTGACCGCTTTTAATTGGTATTGTTCGTGATTGTGTAATCAAGTAGCGCATTCAATTTAATAGTAAATATTTTGCATTTTACGCAATTAGTCAAATGTTTCACAAGACCTTAAGTACAAACAAACAGGCTCAAATTTTTCAGCGTGCTAATTCTTACAATTTTTCATTTATAAGATAGAGTTGTTATTCTACTAGTAGTAGATTGTCCCGATTTTGTTTTGGGACCGGACAAAACTCTTTTTGCAACTGGGGGAACTGTTCAAAAATAGTTGAAAGACAGATTTAATAACGTTTGATTCATTACATATTTTGCAAATTCTCTTCACATCATTTGCAAAGCTAGGACTGGGCTGAGAACTAGTTGCATTCGAGGTCAAACCAATTGGTTGGGATTAATATTTTATAGTAATGATAGGAAAACAAGATTAATATGTATATGATTACTTTTCATTTCTTGTTTCAGCAAATTTAAAGAAGTATGAAAGAAACCGATAACAATCGGACAGTTTCCAACTCTGGTAGGAAAAAAGAGCATCCACTTTTAGGTTTAAACTTTTGGGGCGTTATTACTTAACTTTTTAACCCCGAATAATGCAATTTGTAAATTGCCGTTGCCATAGAAAATGCAAAATTAATCTAGGCATTTTTTGAAAATATATATACTGATTTAAAATACCTTAATTTTTCATTCAAGAAAGTCACGCATATACATTTAAATTATGTTTTTTGGCACTATCTAGTCCCATGTGCGTGCCTTTGGAGCATGTTGAAGGCATTTTGAGTATATAATTATTTAACAAGAAGCAGTGAATTGCGATTGATGTAAATTCGTCCTTGTGTGGCGTTGTTTATGCTTGACGCTTTTTGAATGCCGTTCATTAATAGATTTTCATTAGCATCGAGAGTTAAAAGTGTTAGTCTTGAAATTTATTACCAAACTCCCACTCGATTCTACAAAAAATTATCGACCAGGGCTGACAAGAATTTTTTCAATTCAGTTACTCACTCACGTGGGACCGATGAGTCAGTAAAAAAGTAATTTTCTCCCATTAATTAGCTTTTGGAATTAGAAGTGAATTCATTAATAAATGGATGCATGAATTTAAAAGATTGTTATTCGTTTATAAATTAGATTTTGGGATACACTGCAAAGAGACTGATGCCTTAACTTTAGTTGGATTTAACCGTCAAAAACTCAATGTTAATGTAATCAAAGCATTAAATATTGTAGTCTAAGAAATCTTTCTGAAAATTGATAACTTCTAAAATATGAGAAAAAATGATTTGAGTGAATATACAAGGAATATTACATTACAACGATTAGTACATAACATTAAAAAGAATTTTTCAGACAATGAAAACAAACTTTAGTTTTCTGTTTGACCTGAAAAGGAAAAAAGAATCTTCCGTTACTAATGTTTTTTTCTTTGTAATCAATATAAGTGTTTCTATTTTAAACTTCGTTTTCATAATTTTTGTAGTAGTAGTAAAAGATTTTATTAAAATCTTAGTATTTGTTTTATAGTATATTAGTTTCTTTAGGTATATTTTCAATATACATTTTTAATTATGATATCTTCCTTCATAAAGTTGATCTTTGTATTCCTATTGATATTATTGGCCATTTTGGAAACTATTAAATTATAAATTTATAGATGATTGCAGGCAAAGCTTCTTCATATTATACAAGGCGTTCTCATTCCTTCTAAAAAATACGTAGTTGACAAAGGGGATGTAAACCTTCCTTTATCAATATAGAACGTTTGATGTAACATTTTGTAGAATAAAATGCGGTCTTCATAATCTCGCTGAAGAAGTATTGGGATTAGCCTAAAGATCTAATTCACGTCATGTAAACTGGAACAAAAGTATACGAAATATTTGTTAATTAGGTAGTTTAATCCATTCGTAGTTTACCGTTACTGCATTACTTTCTTAAATCGATAATAAAGAAAACGTGAAGCCCCTTAATTCCTTTACATATTTTATGACTTGATGGATACGTCATAGTCTATTCTGTGAATTTGAAAAATGGTTAGGGAAAGCTAAAAAATTTATAGATCATCTTTTGTTGATTATTGATTTACTGTCCTGGATAAAAGTCAAAATTAGCAGTTTCCAATTTATTGTCCACTGTTTATTGTTTCTCATTGCAATTCCAACATAAATTTGGAACTTAATATCAGAATATTTGTAGATAATTACAAAATAATGCTCTATTACAAGATCGTCTCACTAAGTAATAGCTTCTACACGTGCCCATCTTTGAGGTGAACGATCAAAGTTTTCCAGCCTTTTAAAGTTCCCGAATATTGCTATTAATTACAATGAGTTGTCATTATAAAGGGAGTGATTTTGAATCTACTTAATTTTAAATCTTAGAATTCATATTATAATGGAATGTCAGTGAGAATAATTTTTGAATATTCACCCACACAATTTTGACTTTCTTCCTTCAGGTTATTATTTATTCTTGTATATAAACACTATTTATTCCCTGAACAACCAGTATAAGTAATTTCTCTGTGGATATTACATATCGAGTTCTTTATTTGAACATTTGGTTTACAAATTTTCTAATGATGCAATTTTTTTATGTGCATAGTGCACTGGTAGTATTGAATCAAAATTTGGTTTTTTTTAGAATTTCAATTTTGTAAAAATACTGCTATCATTACTTAACAATTATATAGTTTGCGAAATATAGTTATGCATAATTATATAATTATTTCTCGATCAAAAAATTATATACAATTGTATATAGTTATATCCTACCGATTTGTGCAATCGGCCCTACATCCAGAAAAGCGAGTTCAGTAAAATATACAGTACATATATGCACTAAATGGCCGGAATTTTAACGGCACGTTTAAGTACGTCAGGTTTTTTAACATCTTTTATTCATATTAAAGAAATAATTGCAATTCGTTTTTACCATTGTTTAATAATATAATGAACAAAATATATTAAAGTACAATATAACATAATTATAATAGAATGATAGAGCAATATATAGTTATATAATTATTTCCTAAAGATAAAAAAATGTTATGTGACAATTTAAAAAAATTCTTTTGCGTTCACCTCTTTATTTTTATACTGATTAGGTTATTATCACGTTAAGAGCTGCATTAAGTTAGGATTTTTATGAGCAACCTCATCTTGTTGTATACAAAAGCTTTCTTATTATAAGCATAACCTTGATGATTTTAACGCCTGCATTGTTGATTCCAAGAAAAATATAACGCAGGGATATTTTGAATATTCTTTGAAGTAAGTGTTTTATGAGTACGCTTCCAACAAGCGTATGACACTTGCAGTACACGACCAGTTAGCGTTTGTAGTTTTAAACAGTCAAGATTATTAGGATTTCCTTGTAGACATGGCGGCTTTTCTTACCTTGTTGCTTCCATTCTTAATAATAAATCGCTAATTTCCTAACCACGGGAGAGTAGAAGTAAATTGGATTATGTAATTATTTCGTCTTTTTGATAAAATATCTATTTCATATCTATATTAGATCAGCTTGTGTTGGTTCAAGCAAGCGGAATATCCAATCCTTTTAATTGTTTAATGCATGCCAACATTTTCCGCACTTGATTTTGATATTCACTTAATTCTCCTTTCGTGGTTTTTTTCCAACACCTTCACATGAAACAATCATCCAACATGACATTCTTTAGGAAATTTTTTAGCTCGTTTAAAACTCCACAGGGTGTCCATAAAGTCTGGACACAATTAAATTTCTTAATCGATTTCTTCACTGTTTAAACAATTAAACTTCTTCTCGGATGAAGTACATTAAGTTTCATTTCATCTGCTATCATCCGATATGAACATCCTTTATAGCCACTGAGAACTATCAGTTTAACTCTTTCTTGAGGTATGGTATCCTTTGTGCAGACGCTTTTATTGCATTTTGTTGTTAAATGTACTGCAAGATACGAGTACAGCTCAAATTAATTGCACTATAAACGTCACAAATTATATTTTTGCAATCTAATATATTATGTCTTTGATTTCTAGCATTTCAGATCAATTTTTGCATTGTAAATTCGAATTATATCAAAACTAGCACTTTTAATGGGATTTGGACAAAATTTGAACATGAATATTTCTGAAACCCATGAGTAGTCGTACTAAACTTTGTGAATATACTAAACTTTCACACTGATTACGATTTATTGCATTTTGTTGTTAAATGTACTGCAAGATACGAGTACAGCTCAAATTAATTGCACTATAAACGTCACAAATTATATTTTTGCAATCTAATATATTATGTCTTTGATTTCTAGCATTTCAGATCAAATTCGAATTATATCAAAACTAGCACTTTTAATGGGATTTGGACAAAATTTCTGAAACCCATGAGTAGTCGTACTAAACTTTGTGAATATACTAAACTTTCACACTGATTACGATTTTTTGCATTTTCTCTATACCATGTATATTTATGGAAAGTTTTTAGGGTTACTTTCACAATGGAAAAATTTATATCCTCATACTAAAAGTCAAAGTTATACTAAAGAACATTGCAAAAATAACTTAAGTTTATTGTGGAATTTATTTGAACACTACTGCATGTACTTGTATATAATACTAATTTAGAATCGACTGCTTTCACAGATAAACGAGATTAGAATGTCACTTTAGAGGGTATGTAAGTTGATTTTGAGCACTTATAGTTTAATTAATCGAAGCTCTGTAGGCCCTTTCGCACACCTCTTGCTGTTTTCATTGTATGATGCTGCATTAATTCATAAATTGTTTTTTGTTTTACGCTGCCCTTAGTGAAAATGATTCTGTTTAGAATAATAATATACCGCAGTTTTTTAATCTCTTAAATCAGATTAAAATCAGATTTTGACAATCAGTTTATTTAAACGCTAGCATTACGAAAATCAACTTCAGTCTGAAAAAGTATGGAAAAATTTTTTATTAATGTTAGAATTTGGCTAGAAATATTCGAAGGCAGGTTTAGGAAACCATTGTTTGCTATGATAAAATGAGATGAACTAAAGTATTTTATTTAAAATTTTAGTGGTATTTTGTATAAACATATTTAGAGAAATCCACAATATTTGTTGTTGGAAAAATTAACATTTACTACTGGGAATTAAACACAAAATCTCAGTGGCAATCTTTATTGGATGACAAACAGGATACCATCCATCATATCGATGTGCACTATCAGAAGAAAACGCTATTCTACACACATTTCCAAAAACGAACCATATACAAAGTTAAATATGATGCTAAAACGATAAAGCCCGAGGTCTTCTTCAAATATGATAAAGAGAGGCCAGGTAGACTACACATCAATTTTTTAGCATTTCCGTTTATATACAAGACTGCATATTTTTATAGATATTTGCGATTTCACTTGATTTTTTAAATGTATAGCTTCCTGCATTTAGTGGTGGTTTTAGGCAACATAGCTGTAGATTGGGTACATAATATGCTTTACTGGGTGGTCTACACAGCGAAGAGCTCGAAAGTTATTGTTTCCAAAATCAATAACGCCTCGATTCAAACCGAACTCTTCTCAAGTGGCGATTTTGGCAAAGATGCTTTAATCAAACTTATTGCACTACATCCAGTCAGAAAGTAATTTTATATTTTATTTGTTGTTAAGTTCGACTTCAACTTTTCTATCTTGTGAATGAACATGGTTTTTAAAAATTTTATTTGATAATTTAATGTTCAGAAAACTTAATTGAACTTCCGTCCAATTTTAGATAACGAAGACTGCCTTATTTAGGTTGATGTATGTGTTAGTCTTGAAAAATGATAAATCGTACTTCTACAGTAGCTACATGGATGGTAGTAAGATGTATGAACTCAATTCCACCAGCTATGATGTCGCTCACTTTGTTGTTGACTACCAGTTGTCTTTCCTGTATTTCACAGTTGAAAAACGCGCTGAAATTTATCGAATGGAACTAAGTGGCTCCTATATTATAAAGAAGATTGTACACAACACGCCATTGTTGAGTAAGATTCTTATTTACTAATTGAGAATTTGTATATAATTGCAAGCGAATGAATTGCACTAGTTAATTTTATTTAGCAGCTAACCTTTGTAATGTAAATTGATTTTGGAATATAGTTGATTTACAAGCAGACGTTAAGATTTGCTCAGTTTAGCTACTGTCATCATCAAGTTACAGCCTGATATAAAATGCTTTGCGAATATCGAATACTTTTGGTCAATGTGGCCAGATGATGTAATTAGGGACAGTTTTATAAAGCGTTGCACGTGGGCCGTTTTTTGCTGACACCACCCTAAATAGAAATTTAAAAAATCAGACCTAAGCAATCCAGAATTCCCAATGTCGAATACTTCGATGTCCTTCGGCCCATACTTGATGTTTGAAATGCTGCTACAATATGTTTTCAAATAAATTGTCAATTCTCTTGATTTCCTGAGGGATTAAGGTTTTCTTTTCGTCCATTACATATTTTAAGGTGAAAAGTATTCTCATATTGTAAATTTCGGCGAAACTAACTTATTTTTTGGAAAGTGTGACCCAGCCCGACCCACTAGCCTTTCATAAAATTTATAATTTATATTAACTAATTGCTTGAACGAAACGAGAATTTGCAAGCCGTGAAACCATACAGATTTCTTGCTATTCGAAAAGTGGAATGTAGAAACTCTTGAAATACTTATTCGAATTTGTTTTGGCGTTCCTGCTGGTTGTCTTCCAGAGGAAAACATATTTTCAACATTTGGACTAAAAACTAACCAACGAGCATCACCGAGTTTTGAAGGCATTGAAAACTGCTTTTTTTAAATAAGTTTTTAATGTACTTTGTATAACTTGTTAATGTGACGATTTTTTTAAATTAATTGTTTGAAAATACTACACGGTAATTCTACAAGTAATTCATTTAATGCTATGCACTATATGGCTAAAATAAGATTTTTAAATGCTAAAAGAAATTTGTAGAGTCCGCCATAATTTTAATGTGATTTTATTCACCTTTGTTTCTAGAAATGACTAGTGAATGCAATAATTGGTTTTGAAATTCTCTTGTTAATTTTGCAGTTATTAGAAATGCATTAAATTCATTAACCGCCACACTATTTAATTCGCAAATTGAGTTGTTCCTAGTAATTTCGATACTAAAAAACTAGTCTGCTCATTTGTTAATTTTTTAGATTTATTTTCACTAGATTTCCAACTGCATTTATTCATCTTACAGTTTTCGTCTCTTTCAATGTCCACTTATTAGGACAGATGTCAATTATTTCATCAGCAATTAGTAGCTATAATGATATTTACATGAACTTCATTTATATCATTAGTCATCACACGACGTTAATAAGTGAAACGAACTTTCTATCACCTATTTCCTCAAATTTTCAAGTTCGTGAACCTCTAAACTTTAAAACTGCTAAGTATAATAAAGTAAATTCGTTATGCAATGTCTCTAGATAAACACCGATTTTTTATTCCTGTATCCTTGAGATATTCATTGACAATCATTTATTTAACAAAACTAATCACAGGCGGTTTTAGGGGAAGGGGAAGACACTCGAGAACCACTGCCCCTTCCACCGTTGAGAATGGTTCAATTTTTGCAAAATGAAATTTTTTATACATTTCAAAGATTTTTTATGTTGATGTTCACAAATCCAAACATTGAACGAGAGTGATGCATAGCCTTGTAGTTAAATATTTAAGGGTTTATATTTTACAATATATTTCTTTCTTGGATTTATTTTTGTTGTTGAAATTGCCATTTTATTTTAAGTTTCCTCAACATGAAATTGGAAGGTTCCCTTCCAGTCCTCCTGCTTGCAAAAACCTAAAGGCGCGCATGCAATTAATCAATCATTGATTAAAATCATAATGTAAACACCGATAATGGTTTTCTAACAATATACCTTTCCGCTGATACGAACAGCGAGAATTAACGTACGATTCATTTTCAATTTTGTACAAGAAATCATTTCGATGAGCCTCACATTATATAATCTTTTTCATTTTTTTTCGTTTATTTACCCAAGCAACGTTTTATTTTGTCATGTAGTAGCTATCTTAGCAAAATCTCATTTGCAACTTCCACACTGAAAGTTTTTCTTAGTTATTTTATTCAGCTTGAATCAGATACTGTCTAAAAATATAGTATTTTCATTTTTTTGTTTTCTTTATTCGTGTAATCAAGTTTCAGATAGAGTATATTTTCTTTGGTAACTTAAACGGAGAAATTTGTTTGGTAGATATTTCTTTCTCACTTATAATCAAAAGGAGATTAGATCTTACTTTTTACAATATTACTTTTATGGCATTGAATTTGTTATGGGAATGAGAAGGCAGCTTTGAATAATCCTTTTCGACACTTATTAATGTCATCTCACAATTTTATTTAATCAAAGGTCAATTCTAATTTCTTAACATTAGATTGAAATCTTTATTCATTGCGGTAAGTCTACCTACCATATGAAACATATAATTTCTCTTCTTTAGGTTTGCGGATTATCATATTTCTATAGTTTTTCTTGACCGATATCTGCAAACTAAAATTGCAAAATACTTTTTAAGAATTTTTCTTTAGTTTTTCTTTTAGAGTGTTTGATGACGCATTATGCCACTGTAATTATTGAGCATTAAATTATTTAACAGGCCTGTTATTACGGCACCTGTTTTACTTTCAGCCAGTTGTTTCGACACATCTCTATTTCGATCAAATTCATTTTTTATTAATAACAATTATAATTACTTAGGCAATGACGTAATATTACGTCATCCAATTGATTGTGCTGTTGAAGTTATTGGGATGTCTCCCACCTCACTTGCATTGACATCAGTAATTAATTTGATTAATTCAACATTTTATCTCACTGGTAATTGTTGTTTCGAGAATTTATGCATATCATTACTCTAAATTTATGAATGGGATTTAAATCAATTTATTGTAAGATTGGTAGGGAAATTTATTTAGTATTTTTATTTAATTTTCTGCTGTAGCGTCTGAAGTTTTACAAGTTTTGTTATTGCTAATCTAGTTCTTTGCAGTTTTAACTTTCCTATATCAGAAAATACAATGGCGAGGATTTGTGTATGTACATTTGCATATATCGTCTCTTAGAGCTTGCCTGGAATTACCAACAGTGAGCTGCATTTTATAAACAATATTCTGTCCCCTTCTCTTTTCCTCAAACTTGAAAATATTTCACGTTAATTCAAGATGTTATCAATCGATTTGCTGCTAAAAACAGACGCTTGCATTTTGTATAAGCTTAATTTTGTTCAAAAAACATTTTTTTGCAATTTCTTTTTTAGAAATGGGTGTCAGCCCCCTCCGTTTTAAAAATCCTAAACGTGGCACTGTTCCCAACTTATATTAGGGTTTTCAGCTTCTTATTTTAAAAACACTAAGTGTTTTTAAAAAAGCATTTAAGCTATGTTTTCCGAATAGAAAACGTTTTTTCCAACCCTATTACTTAATAAAGTTGATAAATGAATACCCCAATATGGGGAACATTGCCTTGGTTTTGAGATAGTGACGAAAATAGTGATTATTAAGAGGCTCAAATTTCCTTAGTAGTTATGTTTCTCTTTTGCTTATTAATTTCACTTCGCTAGTTCAAACACATGGATCATAAAATTGTTTAATGATACGTTTTTTTGTTGTTGGTACGATAAAATAGAATATGGATAGTCATTTCAAAGCCTCCTAACGCGTAATGGCAGTTTCCGTCTAACTGATCGATAGATGTGCGCATGCTCTCTAAGTTATCTGCACGTCATTTTGAAGAGCAGTTGTACACAAAAGTGGAGTTCAATTGGGCATATTTTAGTATTTTAGACAGCGCAAAATCTCCACAGTATTGTATTTTTACGCAATCACGTTTTACGCAGCACTGTCTAACATGAAAACATAATTACTATAATACATCCTAATTCGCATTCTTCAATTTCTATTATTTGCACGTTTTATCACTTAAGGTTGTTTTTCAACTGAGGATTTATTTATATATATCTATATAATTAAAGGAAGCATGTGTAGTATTAATTATAAAATTATCTGTAAAGTGCTGACATTTTGTTTTTTTCCTATTGCGAATGAAATTATTCAATTGGTAACCACGTTCTAAATTTTATGTTTTTAATTATTTGCGAAGTTTTTTCAGTTGCATTCTACAATACAGTTATTAAAACTCACATTTTTGGGGGCGGTAACCAATGATCATATAAGAATTATCTACACTTCATGGCCAGATTTCACTAATTCTACAGCTGATGTCTTTGAGAGTGGACAGACAGATTTTTTTTCTTAACAACAAACAATATATTCGCGTTATGCGACATACCCATGCCCACATGGCAAACTTGATGATGGAAGTGAATGGGTTGTTGAACTCGTTTATTTGAGCATTTCTAGTATTTATGGTTATGCTCATTTGAAAATTGAATCATATAATTTTTCTGGAAAACACTTCATTATAGAGATTGGTTGGCTGTGTAAAGCTAACTGCGCTTTTGCCGTTGGTCAAGTTTGCCACTTCAGAATTATCTGATGCTCGAAGTTGTAGACTTGTTTGCAAATATGAATACCTTCAGAATTATCTGATGCTCGAAGTTGTAGACTTGTTTGCAAATATGAATACACATGTGCCATTATTAAAATTTACATCTTTTAAAATTCAAATATTAGTTGAAATATATTCAAATTATTTTTTCTAATTTCATGCATTTTGTTATTTGTATTAAAATTCCAACTTTGGTGTCAAGTCTTTATCAAATTTGAAATTCGTGAACAAAGTTGTATTCAACTTTGATGTTTTATAGATTGGACTTTTAATCAGTAATTTGCCTTTTCTATGTTTTAAAATAGGCTTGATCTAGAGCTCACTAGAAGATACATCTATTGATGGTGTAAATATTTGAATTTTCTAATGAACCACATTTGACGTAAAAGCCTAACATTCAATTACAAAAAGACATAGGCGTGCATCACTAGCTGCTGAATTCTCTTAAAGATTGATGAGAGAAACATCCTTGCTCATGAAAATTTTTTTTCTGTATTATGAAACACTCACATTGTTTTGGAAGCTGTATTTAAATTTTTGGTTTCCTTTTCTTATGAAATTTCAAATACCTCCGGACCCTGAAATGGACCTCTTTCAAGACCGGTCTAAGCGTTATATGAAATTGAGGACTTATTGTTTTGTTAGTGTTTTTCATGCGATAGAAACCATCAATAAAGGTCGTCTAAAAAATCTAACTTTTATGTTTATAAACCTTAAAGTTTTTGTGAAGAACCTCATAAATCATTGAATTTTTTGCAAAATGGGATTAGATTTTGTATAACTTGCAAATATATAGGTGCTTTATAATATTTTATTTTTTATGCGTTCCTATTAAGGCAAGTATATGAAGCGTCTACGATGTTGAATTTTAATGTGTACTCTACTGCATTCTGCAATAAAAATTGAATTATCTTTCAAGTAGCGAATCTGCAACTAGTGTTGGGCGTATTCCAACGTGATCCGTTCTTTCTTTCATACGGTTTTCTTGTGACTAATAAACTTGATGAATATTCGTTCTTTTTTCAAAAAAATTGTTTTAGATTTGAATGTATACTTTATGCACATTTTTTTCAATGCTTATTACAAATATCAACATAATTTCTTTACATTGTTTAATTGCGAGTAAAAAATAATTTGCTATTTGATCTAAAATCATAAGCAAGCTGATTTGAATTGTTTTAATGGAAACCATGAAGGCAAGTTACAAGTGAAATTTTAATTTTTCTTAAGATTTTTTTGAAATCGTTTTTCATGATAGCACTTTCCAGTCATCGTGTTTTATATAACATATTTGAAGGAACAGTGATCTGTACAATCTGCAGTAGGCAGAAACATTTGTTTGTACTGCCGTTTCATTTAGAAGATATACATTAACTCAATTATCTCTGTCTCTCCCTAGGCGATAGTTGTTTATAAATAAATGCTCCACTATACAGCAATAAGCTTTATTGATCTTACTCCAGTGTTTTCTTTATTCACGCTCACTTATTTCAGAAACGCCACCACAAAGTATACTGGCTTAAATTTCAAATCAACGGGAAGTAATTATTATGATATGGTAGTTATGGAGTCCTTTCATTGGAAAAGAACTAATCATTTAAAAATGAATATTTATTAGCATTTTTGAAATTTTTAATGTGCAAAACATTTTCGTCTTTTCTGAATTTCAGCAAGTTTATCAAAATTCATCTTGCAAAATGTGTCAGATAAAATCGCATCCAAAATTTTAAGAGCCGATCTATTCCGATTCTGAAATTTGTAATGATTTATGAGGTGCTCCAAAAGCCCTTCGACACATGCACATGAGAACTAGACGTTTTAAGGCGCATTTTATTCAATGGGGAGCAGGGTTTTTTTTGGAAAAATTGGCTTTTATCTTATGAAAACCAGTAGCTATTTCATATAATATTTAGATTGTTAACTAAGAATATTTCGGTTGTTGCATTGTCATTGAATTTGGCTAATTATAGAGATCAATAACTTTTAATACTTCATCAATGAAATATTGTGGAGAATGTTAGTGCAAAGTCTTTTCTCCTGGATTAATTTAGGCTCCATGGGAGTGCTAAAGAGGTATATTTATTAAGGGAAATAACATTTTATGTGCGAAGCAGTAATCCTTTATCATTTTATGCTACCATTGTAGCATGCTTTGACGCACGTTGACATTAATTTTAACCAATGCCAGTAGCACTTCATGCACACAATTCGAATTTCGAGGTATTGTAAATGCTAGAAATCGACTCTGTCGCTAAGGTCTAATGACTTTGTAACTAGCCTAGAATAGCTTATCATTTACGCTTGAGTTGGTTTAATATCGTTTTAGTTAAACAACAATTGCTCAACAGAACATTTTTATTTTCAATTGAGTGTAAATACGTTAGGCGCTTATACGCAACAGTCTATTATTTTACAAACATGCGAATGACCAAAACACAGTTCGGAACAATTTTCACTTAAAATGCGTAGTTTCATCAACTAATTAAATTGCTCAATGAAGCAGTCACTGGATTTTGTAATGCAAGCAATTCTCACAAATTATTTCATAGCGACTGCTTTTAAATATTTTTTATGAAAAGGGCTCCTGACAAATTCACGTAGTTCATTCAGCGAATGGACCATATCTTACAACTTGTAAAAAATGTTTACATCATTAACTTTTGCTCTTGTAGTTTGTAGAAAGTGTGATTTGATAATTCCTTCATGTGCGTTCCAAGAAAAATAGTTCGGTTAAATTTATTCCACTAGGGTTACTTTTACGTAACAAACCGATTTGTACGCATTTTGAAAAAAAGTTCCAAGTCTTTAAAAAATATTGGAAGAATTTTACTTTGATACATCTATGGGGTAGGGCCTGCTTATTCATTGATCAAGAAATGTGCTAAAACATGTGCTTATGTCTGAATTACATGCAAATAAGAATTTTTTCAATAATCCGATTTTTGTAAAATATTTAAATTATTTCTATACCTATTGTTCAGATAATAATGCGGTCTAATGTCCATGGGGACAAAAACTACCCTGAAATATTTAGTTTTTTGAATACAATCTGTGTGAGTCCCGTCCATGCACGTCTGGACGCGACAGAGCCTAAATCTGGTTTGGATTATGATATTATGACGAAACCTGCACAAAGATTCCTCAAATCAGCACTATCAATTTGGACTGTTCAGAAATGTGTTTTCAACATTATTTTGATGAAATAATCAAATAGGGCTTAAAGTTTTTAAATTTCTAGATTTTGTTTGGAGATTTTCTAGTTGATCTCAATTTAATTTACGCTTTATAATGCTTAGTCAATAACAACTGTAATAGATTCTGAATCATACTTTATTTGGGTTTGTTTAGAGTTTCAAACGATTCCACGTTTCTTAGCGGTGTTCAATGATGTTTTGTATTTTACTTCACCCAATATTTCTTCCATTTATCGTGTACATCCGCTTTCTATGGTAGATCTTGGAGAACAAAGTTTTCAAATAAAAGTTTTGCCTTCTATTTACCCTGGCATAGGTGCCATAGTTTTGGCTCAAAATGGACGACAAGGAACACCTTCAGGTAACTATTCTCTCTATTACTTTCAAGTATTCTTAGCTGCATTTTATGCTTGTTCAACTGTTTAATAAATGCAATTTCTTTAGCACCGCTTCAATTTACCGTTTTCATGGCCATTGATTTTAGTAAAAAAATATTTCTACACGTCGAGTTTACGCTTGTTCATTTGGCGAAATGTGAATTTATTCAGAGTGGTTTTGCCTTCTTGATGCATGAGTTTAAGTTGAAGTCTTCATCATATTAAAGGAGTGTCAATCCGCCTTTAAATTGTAGCCATCCAATACCAGTATCTTGCTCAAGTTCTTATCGCAAACTTGTCTTACACTCTTTGCTTTAGAATGGCATTTATTGTTGAAAAATATAATTAACTGACTCTAGTCAAATAAATATAATCGTTCAATTGCGTTGTCGATCCGAGTATAACCGAGTATAACTTAATCTTTGTTTGGATGCCATCCCTGGGCTTGTGGTATAAAGTAAGAATATTGAAGTAAGAATTTACAGTAAGTTTTTGCATTTGCGGGCTTAGAAAAAGTTTTGGAATTGCGATTGTCCAAAGCTATTCCAAGTACAAGTTTTATAATATGCAGATTTCTGATGAATTTTGCAATTGCAAACATTTTATTTTACAATGGAAAAATGTAGGAGTCAATTGTTAAAATCTACAACAAACTTAAAATAAGTTCATTTTCTCTGCAATTAAAATGAGTTTTCATAATTTCGTACAGGGTGATTTCAAGCTGCATAATACAAAAAATTTCCTTAAGCAAAGATTTTTTTGTGTATAGTACATAAAATTTAGAAGTGTTATTAGTTTTGGACACGATATGCATAGAACCTCAAGTTTTAGCCTAAAGCGAATTTCAGTGACTCAAATTCCAGTGTCAGTGGTAAAGTCGTTCTGTGCATACTAAATAAGATTTGATTGTTTTATTAGAAGGTAATACAAATACAAACATGTATTAAACACTAAATATTGAGAAATTTAATACTCAGACATGATCTAATCGTTCTTGATTTCTTAATAATAAAGTTTTGTTCTTTTGGTTTGTGCTTTAAGACTTAAAAGCAAACATTTTTCTTGCTTATCTATGTTTTTAATGTGAACGTTATTCATTTGATTAAAGTTTGCATGTTAATTTTATGTAATAAAAGAAGTTAGTACAAACTTATTCACTTATGATTCGTCCATTATTATTTTTAAAATATACACTTCGAAATATATTTTAAAAAATCATTGCAATTTACTTGGTATAAAAGTTAAATTTTTCGTGAATTTGAGGTTAACGTAGATCCAATATTAAAAATTATTTATTAGTTACCTAAATTTCAATAGCTTTTGTAACAATGTTTTCCTATGTACGTTGTTTGGAAATTCAGATGTAGGAATTTATGGTCAAAAACTTAAATAACACATTAAAATAAACTGAAATATATTTTTATGTTTAAAAATGTATAACATTCCTTTTGATCAAGTAGTTTTAGCCTTTTCTTACATAGCTTGCAGTGTTTCTGGTCGATTCACAATCACTGATCATTATATAAATTTTTCCAAGTGGAAATCATGATGTCTTTTATGATAATTAGGCGATTGGGGAATTTAGTCGTTATCTTGTACCTTTCAGTTCAAGTAAAACCTTTTTAAAAACGAAACAACCCATTTATTTCATTTCATACCGTCCCTTAATTATATTTTTGAATGAAATGAGATTATTTGTTTATTTTTACGAAGGTATTTAATTGTTTATTGCTGTTAGTCTTAATAATAGGTAGTTATAATAAAAGTATTTTGTCTGGTATCAAAATTTGTTAGTATTTTAGCACCAATATTAAAATTTGCGACAGGTTAGCGGTAGTTGCGTTTGTTCAATGCTTCAATGAATTTCAACAGAAGGTAATGCAATGTCGGATTTGGAATCAAAATCTAAACCAGTGGTTCTTAGGCTTGCTTGATAGGTTCACTTTTTTCCAATTGTCAAAGTCTCATTCACCCCCTCATTTCCAAAATATTAATGATCCCTGTAGGTGGCTATTATGGATTTACAATATTCGGCCCAGGGCTTCTCCAATAAGCATTTCCTCCAATTCACCCTCTTCAATCCCAATTAAACTCTGGGGTGAATGTCATCCTCAATCAAAACTGTTCTGAGATATCCTTACACTAAATGGTGATGTAGAAATTTCATTTCTCAGATTCTTGTAGTTCAATTGAAATCTATTTCTAAAGATGATGGACGGTCTATGTTTTCAATAGTTTTTGTAAATTCCTCTTTTAGTTGAATCCAAGTGTAATGACGATAACAATGGTGGGTGTGAATCAATATGTTTACCAACTCCTGACTCTGCAACCTGTCGCTGCCCAATTGGCTACACGACGTACGCCGTCGGCCAATCGTGCTCTAAAAGTAAGATTTTAGCATTTCCTGCTTTTCAATGTATGTTGCCATTAATATCGAATAAATCATGTAATTCATACTTGAAAACAAATCTTGTTCAAAGATTTTTTCATTTGGCTCAACTAGCAAACTTTTCTACGTCTCCAAGAAATTGACAAAAAATTTCTTGAATCAGTAAATTAAAGTAGCAAATATTAATCCATTAATCCAATCCACCCGGCCTCACTTATTTAGCCAATCAGTATTCAGATCTGATGTCATTACAGCGCATTACTGCCCTCCTATATAAAAACCCCTCATCTGCAAATTAGTAAATGACATTTTGCATATTTCTAGACAATGTTTATGTCAGTTAGGGTCATTATATGACAATGTTTCTTATGCAATTTTGTAGCATTTCATATAATGGAAAATATTCCGTAGTATTCAAAGCCACTCTAATCTTTGAAAAAATGTCAGACGAGCTAAAAAAGAATTACGTTGCAGTAAATTCAAGTTTCAGTTTAATTAGTATAGGGATTGTAGGATTGAGTGTTCTAACCTTAGAATCTTTATTTGGTCGTACAAAGTTAAACCACAGATGTTTAGCACCTACGAAATCTATCCTCTTTGCAGTCGGAAGCTCTATATACCGCAAACACATTGGATTGCCAGGGGATCCGGATATGATTTTTAGTAGCAAAGAAACTATCACCGCTATTGCCTCAACATTGTTTGATAAAAATATCATTTACTTCGCAAGCATGTTTGGTGGAACGATCTCAATGTTCAATCTAACTGACACGTCAAAAACAAAAGTAAGTCCACGCATATTTATAAATAAAGTTTCATAAATTTATGATTTATGCATAATTTGAAATATTTTTTTGAGTCTAAGATTTTTATATAAGGGGAGTTCAACTAGCGTGCTCGACAAAATGATTGGAACTCCTGCAAGTAGTTATTATATTGCGCAAACTTTATCTTGTACTGTACAAGTTTTACATCAATGTGGATGTTTGCTCAAGTCTAATTTTATTGCATGTAACTTCCCACAATGCGCGAAGTTTTATCAACAACTACGCAAAACTTTTGTGTATCTCTAAAGGCAAGTGATAGACTTTGTTAGCTGAGTAAAAATTGTACATGTAATTTGCAAATATAAAAATACAAATTTTATTAATGTCCGTAATTTGTTGCAACTTTGCTACGCCATGATAATTTGATTTGAGATTATTCCTGATTAACCTAAAGCTCTACTTATGCTAAGGGAAAGAATTATTCCAACGACAAGTTCAGGGTAACCTCCCATAGTATCAAATGTTGTGAAACGGATAAAGGTAGAACTGTCTAAAGCAAACCAATTACAAAAGAACTAGTGAATGGTTACAGATTTTGGAGTGAGGTCTATATAATATTTATTGTAATCATTTTCAACAAGCACATGTATATGGATTGAGGGCAACCAGACTATTCCTCGAATTCGACAATTTTCTTATACCAACCTGAGCTTTACAATGCCATGACCTTAATCTGATGTAGAATATCTGAGTTCAGGGAAAGAACATTAATGAAACTAAGTTTACATTAAATTTGGTTTTTTCAAGATGTTACTATGCTTGTTGCTATTAAGATTATAATAAAATAATAGAATCTCCGATTAATGCGTGTAGTATTTTTCGTTAGTGCCCCTTTAAGTGATTTTTTATACTTTGTCCTAACGAATCAACGTATTTAGGTAATTGTTCAAGGATTGTCTGGGCCTCAATATATAGTAGTCGACTCAATGGCTAGAAATATTTATTACACTTGCAAACATTCAAGAACGTTCGAGGTAGTTTCACATAATGGTTCATTCAGAACTGTTTTGTTCACATTTCCTGAAAACGAGGTTCCCAATGATCTTACAATTCTCAGCGATTCATGTGAGTATAGTGTATTATGTAAAAATATTTAGGCTTGTATTTAATTTTGCTTAAGAAATATCAAATATTTTGTATTTTTCATATCTAGTGACATGCTAGTTATGCCAATTTTGACGGATCAGCATGTAATTATACCTATATTAAAAAATGAATGTCATATGCTGTTACCATAATTTATATTAGTGGCCTGCTTAGGGGTTGTTTTAATAGTTAAATTTTGTGTGAGCATGAAATTATCTCACTATTTTATTGTTCAATCCTGGAGAATTGCAGATAGTTATAATATAAATAATGTTGATCATTGTCATTGCTTTACTCTTCTTGACCTAATGAATTGACGTAGATAAGCAATTTATTAAATTGCCGTCGATGGTAATATCGGACCTTTGGAGTAATACTTCTGTAATTGCGCTCTTCACTCCTGAATGCATTCAGGAAATATTGTTTATTCCATAGCGGTCAATCATCATTTCCATAAGTCGGCATTTTACATATAATAATGATCTTAAATCCTTCGTACCACAGCATCAAATTTAGGAGAATTCCGTTTTCATGACGTTAAACTGTATCTATATACTGAAGTCTCGATTATTAATATACAAACTAGATTGATGTTAAGTGAAGAGGTTGTCAACGAGTCTACTTGTTATTCAAAAGTACTCTGTAATTTCTCTTGGATAGCCTATCGAGAGCCCTCGAAACGTATCAGAAAAATCGACATAATTAGAGTGATTAAAAAATAGCAAAATATGACGCTATTCGTTGGATGGTAGTATGAAACATACGCGAAGAAAATCCCATCATTATGAAAATCTTTGTGAAAAGGACAGACAATGCTCTGCGAAACTATAGCTTGTCGGGAGAATGATATATGACCAAAAAATAAAGTTGTTGCTTGTAAATGTAGGGTAATGTAATGCAATATAATTGGCCAGTTTATATATATGTATAATATATATATATATATATATATATATATATATATATATATACATATGATTGTTTTCTTTAGGTTCTGAAAAAAAAATCTCTATCAAATCCAATGCAAAATCAAACGTCACCAAAATGTTATTTACAGTTACAGTTATATTTATTTTAACGACATTCCCTGATCAAATGCACTTCGCATTTTTTACAAATACATTGAAGAGACCTTTATGGGATTTTGATAGTGTGTATCAGAAAATAACTACCTTGCTGGTTCTGACAAACGTTGGAGTGAATTTCTTTGTATATCCTCTCACTAATTCTCATTTCAAGTCTTCCGCAATGAAGCTAATAAAACATTCTTAATTATCATAATGGAGTTAGACAAAAGCCCTAAAATAATATTTGCATTTTTAAAATTTAGATCAAACCTTTAATTTTATTCCTTACAGATTTTGAAATGAATTAGTCACTCTAACATATATCATTCAATGTTTTTATGTATTAATGTATCAATTTCACAAAATCTAGTNTCAAGGGAGGATTTTTGATTGATATATTTCTAGTAATATATTGATTTTAAATTACAGAAATTGACACACTTATTAGATTGCACCTCCTTGGTTTTATTAAAATTATTTAGGGGAAATATACATCGGAGTGACTGTTAAAAATTCTAATACAAAAGGTTTAATTAAAAAGTTCGCTATTGAGGGTCAATTTCCGCATACATTGGTAGAACTTCGAAATGCACCGTTGGGGCTGACTTCGCATTTATCGAATATTTATTGGATAGACTCTGAAAACATCAACTATTGTGATTTCAAAGATTGTAAAGTTAAGGTATGTATTATAAAGATTAGTTTTCAATTATATTGAACGTTTGTCATTTCTCTGATTATTTGCAGATTTGACAAGCCACTTCATAACTATTTATTCAAATGACTACTTAATTACCAAAACCATTTTCACTCAGAATTATGTAACAACTAATTTATTTGTTGTGAAATATCATCAGACTTTTCAATGAGCCGAGGTGAGCCGATCTTAAGCACTGCATTCTATATGCAACAAGCCCAAAACGCGCCTTTTTCAGGCAATATTAGAGAATTTTAGTCCCAATATTCTTATTGTTTCATTTAATATAGGGGAGACACGTGTACCTTTTGCATTTCTCAAGACACTTATGTGTACAGACTAACTTAGTACATGGATATATGTCCAAGAGTTAATAAATGTTCGTCCATAGCTATTTTTCAAACATATTGATTTTTATCATTGTAGAAACAAAAATTAGATTTCTACTACTATTATTATTTTTTGTTATGAAATAAACTTAGTTATTACTTTAATATATGTTCTGCACTCATTAACTTCCTGTGCTGATTTTACAGTGTCATTCTAGTGCTACACAATGGGTAACACATTTATAGTGCCATATTGCCCTTACATTGTGGGATCGTTTCTATTCTACTTGGTTTAAGCTTTATTCCTTTAGCCTGTGTTTTATGAAAGTATTAGAAGTTACTGTTTTTCTATTTTACAGCTTTAAAGCTCAACTTTTATATACTTAGTTAGTGTTACAATCAGATTTGCTTTTCAATGCGCAAATAAAACTGTCTGGGGGTCATGGTATCCAGTCTCAAATATTTTGGGTACCATTATCTCTCTTCAGATATATATGATGATGGCTATATTTTATCTAATTAAGTGTTGCTTCGGTACACATTGATGGTTAACATTAGTACAATAATACAACTGAGATATTTTAAATTTGTGTTTGTTGAACCGAATTTTAAACAAGGGGGTCTTTGTACCCGTGTTTCCTCTACGTTTTCTGTTTCTTAGTCTTTTTTTAAATGTAAAAAAAATTGAGCGCAAGATATTTCAAGAACTTATCGAGCAAAAACGTATCTCGAACCAGCCGAGCAGAGTATTCTTAAAATAAAGCGAGCCGATCGAGCTTTAAAGTTTCGACTCTTTCACAAGTCTGAATAGTGTTGAAAGTTATTAATATTGTAACTAGTATGTGAACTATTTAGTTTTTTTGGATATTTGACTGTTAATTCATTTGTTTTAGCAACTAAGCCCTTTGAACAACGGAATGAAATCAACTCTTATTACCGTAGATTCGTTTTTTATTTACGCCGTAGTCTCCAAAGGTGATGATGAAAACTTCATTCTGCAATACAATATTGACGACAAAGAAAAGTCTCCGGTGAAATTTCACTCCGTTTACAGGCCTTACACCGCAGTCGCAACTTACAACATTGATGATGTTTTAGGTAGACAATTACCTATACTAAACGATTTAATTCATTTATATCCATCTTGCTTGGATATCCGTTTTCTGGTTATCCAGCTGCTCCAATATTAGTTTTTAGTTTGTTCCATTCATTTTTTGCCATCAAGGCGGCCCCTTTTAGATGAATAAATTCCACCAGTCTCGTTTACTGCTGACTATTCTATGCTTATTTCGCTTAATTTTCTGTGTTATTAAGAGCTAGATTTCATAGACATATACAATTTAGACTATCCGGCCTTTTCGAATTATCTGGCCAATTTTCCGAAGTCATCCATTCAGTATGGGCCGCATAATGTAGGATGTATTGATTATTCAACCCCCAACTGCCGTTGTTTTTGTCGACCTAAAAATTTTTTTGATTTATTAATTTTTAATTTCAAAATCAAACATTAAAAGCAATAAGTAATCCCAATCGATCTTTTCATGAACATTGCAAAATAGCAAATTAACCAACATTAATTATTTTAACCCTCCGAACATCTCCAAAATTCAAAGCAGCAGCGCATAAAAAATGTCAAATATGCTTCTTATCCATTGAATTTTCGTGAAAATATATTTGATCACTGAACAGAAGCCACTTACAGCCCAGGCATGTACAATTAAATTCTGTTTAAGGCCAATTTTATTCCTTCTGAAACAAATGCTTTAAAAGAGGTGCTTCCAAATATGTCACGTTCTCTGTTCGTCGTCCCAAGAAACATTCAGTCGTTTTTAATCGGTCTTGGCCATCTGCTAATTTCCTCCTGATCCCCCCCTAAACTGGTATTGATTTTTTTCTCCCTCCAAGCGTCAATAAATCTCTGCTGTCTTTCCTCTTCGCTGATCCTTTCTCTCACTTTCCTTACTTATCCATCTGCTCTGTAACTTCTAATCCTGTTCTTGCCTTCCTCCATTCTTCCAACATTCTCTTCCTGTAACCCCTCTCATCTGGCCTGCTTCTTCTGTAACACTCCAATGCTGTTCTGTTCTGCTCATCTGTCCACTTATGCCGTTGTCCATTGGTCTGTGTGGAGTCCGCCTGTTGTCCGGAGATTCTTCGCACCCTCTGACCATTGAAGGCCTGCCGGGGACTGAGGGCCTTTGCTCTATCATGACTTCTCATCAATGTTATATTGTGTTTGATTTTGGACTCACATTCTCCTAGGAAGTTGCCAACCAAGGCTTTAGAGTGCTTCCTACCCTGTGAGCTAAGTCATCCAGTTTGCTAACCACGATCACAGTTGCTTAACCTCAGCTTACCAATCTGCGTCTCTACCAACTGGGCTACCTGCCCACATTATTATTATTATTATTATTTAAGGCGTTTGTTTTTAACAGATATTTACCACAATCCAACTGCAAGTGCACTTTTCATGCTACCAAGACAGATTTCACCTACATGTATATGCAGAGATGACTAAGCATATACTTTTGTAAAATTTATAGCAAGAAATGATTTGAAATATTGTTTTTTTATAAAATAGAAGTATTTTGATTTAAATTTTAAAATAGCATTAAAATATTAAATAGCAAAAATAATGTTGAATTTCAATTAAGATGATGATGTATTCCATTTGTCTATGTGAGTGGTGAAATATGGTGAGCATTGCATTTGAAAGAAATTAATTTCCTTGTATTGAAAAAGCAATTTTGAAATGTTGATGCTATGAAAGAAGCTGTATAATTTTTCTTAGTTTTTTTCAAAAATTAATTCCTCTCAAAGCTTTTATCTGGAGGAGTGCATTATCAATAATTTTTTTATAAATTCTAAAAAATCAATTGTTTATGTTATTATTTAAAAATAATATTAATTTTACGCTTTGAAAACTGCAATAGTTTATTTTAAATGTTAAATTCAGCCAGGCCACGTTACCTGGTTTCGNTACTCGAGGTGGAGGTTGTTTATCAGGACGTATCCAGGGCTTTGTTCGTTTTTTGTTCAGATACAGACACCACTTTTCATCTTTTGTGAGTATTCTGGAAAGAAAAGACTGATGTTGCCTTGTGGCAGCTTGGTGTGGAAAATAGTGATGCCGAAATTGAAACTGGCTTTGTTTCTGATTATCGGTGAGGATAAAAGTATGTGGCGGAACTGATTGTTTCTATCGACTTGGCAGTGCATCTAAAAAAAGAAAAATATAGATTTTACTTTGTATAATACGTGTTGTTGACGTTACTATGCAAGGTACACTCACGCACAATTGTTATTGATGTCTAACACGTACTAGGCATGCACTGTAAATAAGAAAACAATCAATATATTTCATGCGAACGAACTTATTTGACAACATAATAGATCGATCTATGACAATTTTTGTGCATTGGATTGGATATGATCCACGGGAACCTAGGTTCCCTTTATCAAGCCATANTGATGATGTATTCCATTTGTCTATGTGAGTGGTGAAATATGGTGAGCATTGCATTTGAAAGAAATTAATTTCCTTGTATTGAAAAAGCAATTTTGAAATGTTGATGCTATGAAAGAAGCTGTATAATTTTTCTTAGTTTTTTTTCAAAAATTAATTCCTCTCAAAGCTTTTATCTGGAGGAGTGCATTATCAATAATTTTTTTATAAATTCTAAAAAATCAATTGTTTATGTTATTATTTAAAAATAATATTAATTTTACGCTTTGAAAACTGCAATAGTTTATTTTAAATGTTAAATTCAGCCAGGCCACGTTACCTGGTTTCGCTTATTTTCAAAAGTTGACTATAACAAGGCAAAGTACATTACGTTTAGTTCAATTTTTTGCTTTGACAAAATCAATTTAAAATTGTTTTTTTAACGTTTTCCAAATTCTGCCTACAGATCTGACACGCCTGGTGAACAAAATACCTTTTACTGAGGGAATGGACTTACCTATTGAATAGCCAACCATTTTTCATTATTTTAGTTTATTATAATTTAGAATCGGGGCATTGCAGGAAACACAACTGCTCACATCTTTGTGTTCGCTCGGTAGAAAGCAGCTCTGAATACAAATGTCTTTGCCCGTTATTATATGAAATGGCGGTTGGTTCTCAAACTAAATGTGTTCCAAAGGTGATTCTTGCATTTATATATATATTAATGATTAAATTTATTTTGATTTTATTGTATTGTTATTTAATGGACACTTTATGTTCATAAACCTTTGCTCTTGCTTTAACTTAAAACCCTTATTTTAGATTGCTGATGTTGGCGTATTTTCCTCTGGAGTTGCCTTGTATGCAATGGATCTTTCTGCGACTTATCACGTAACAAGTTTCTTGCTCAGTGTGGAAAGTGTTGTCTACTTTGACTATGATCCCATTGAACAAGAAATCTACTTCTTCAATTCAAGTTTTTTCCTTCTAGTGCAACCCATTTCAGGAATTGGAAAGCAGAGAATTGTAACACAAGTTCGGGGAAATCCAGTCACTGGCTTTGCCATTGATTTTTTGGGTTAGTTCTTTTTCATGATTTAATCCAATTGAATGTTTTACTTTTTAATAACATTTCTATTCATTCTGATATTAAACGAAAACAACAACTACTCTTTTCGAATGTTTTGACTGATCTTTCAAAATTCAGAATGACATCGGGTTCTTGATGTAGGGCTTCGAGTCAGGTTCGGGTTCAAATTAATATTAGCCACCATTCGATTTGAGAAAAATCCAAAATGTGAAGTATGTTTACTTTATCAGAAAATTACTGATAGTATTCATCATTTGAATGGTGAGAGATCGAAGTCGTTAAATATTGCGAATCAAAGCCTACATTCGGGTCGGGTTCGGGTAGTGAATATTCAGTTCGACTCATATTGTCACTTTCTATTTCAAAAGAGGACATCATATAAAAAATTTGACAATTGCAAATTCGAGATAATTATCAACAAGATTAGAGGTATATCAAATTTGTTGTTGATTTTTTTTGTGAATACCTAGTCAAGTAGTAAACGAAAGTTCTTATTGGGTAAATTTAACAATGCGGTCGTTTTAAAGTTAAAGAATTTGTAACTCAAAGTTCCTCAAGTTAATTTAACTTATATATTTTTGTTTCTTAAAAACTGAATTTAATTCCCAAACTTCGCGTTATTTTCAAGTTCATTATCGGAAAGTTTTATGACAACTATTGTGATGATTAACACCCATTTCGCTAATTAAACTGACAAATGCGTGGTTTCATAGCCCAGTGGATTTTTGTAAATGTTATTTTCATTTATTTAAAATATTTTAAAATTTTGTATTGATATTTCTCAGACGGCAGGTGGTCATTGCGTAGAAAATTTTAATGACCGGATGTAGAATTTCTTTTTATATAAAATTTTTATTGTTACCATTTATTTTAAATTTTGTTGTTTTTTGTACTACTTACTATAGAATGAAGTATATTTCATATTTTCTTGTTATTTTCAATTTTTGGAGAATTATTTCTGTCAACCTAAAAGCAATACAATAGAAAACTAAATTTAGTATTTGTGGAATGTTTGAATACTATATTTTACACTAAGCTTTTATTGATACACTACACGGTAATCCAACCTTGAAATGAATTCAGAATGGTTTTAATACGCTTCTCAAATTTGTCATTTGCAAGCAAACAGTTGTTTTTGAATGATATTAATCGCATTTGCTTTCTAGTGACGCATTCTTCACAATGCCTTCTGCCGACTATTTGTTACCATTTTGAATGCCTGAAAAATTTTACCTTTAAAATCCATCCTTCAAAAAATATGTGATTCTATTAATGATTATAACGAATACTCTATTCTGAGTACAAACTATGCTTAGCAAAATGGACGCACCTTTAATTCTAAAAAATTCTAAAATTGATTTGTTCATTTAAGTTTTAATTTTTACATATGACTCTACAATCATAGAATTTTGGCTTTGCTGTTAATTTATGAAAAAATATGTATATTTTTTCTAACTTTTAAATTGGCCAGCTTAATTTATATTAAACGATCACTCACCGAGGCACATTTTGGATTTTTTATTGTAGTCTCAAGTCCCAAACTTCTATTTTTAAATAAATTGCACCTGATGGAATCTAGCCCTTGCTTTCTATAATGATTTCATTAAATATTATAATTTTGTGTAACGTTTTGAGGAACAGAATCTTTTTGAAATAATTTTTCTCACATTAATTAGCATGTTTCATTCCATTGGTCAAGATTCACCTCTACACATGTTGAATATTAGTCTTAGTGATATACGGACACATTTTTCCCCAATTGCTAGGTTCCTTCTCTCTCTAATTACCCACCTGATCATTCAAGACTAAAATTCTTCTTTTCTTTACGAAAGCCTAGTCCATACTGCAATCTATTTGTAAATTTTGTTCTAAGAATATGTGTTCTAAGTGGAAAGAGGTTCTCGAAAATAGACTACTTAAGTAGATGCGTAATAAGAAAAAATAGGTAACGCTTAATTGCCGATGGATACATTTATTTCAATTGCTTGATTATTTGAAAGTATTCATTTTTCTATCGGTTTTAATATTATCAGCTATTGCCATAATGGATTTTTTTTACCTTACCATATTTTCTCTCTGCAGCCAAACGAAACATAAAAAATGTGGTACATGGAGAATGCAATTATGAATGAGTGGTTAATCTAAAAAGCGAAGTCGCGGTTTTTATCAAAAGCGAATTTTTTTAATGAAGATAAAATATTTCAGGTTTTTCGAAATATTGTATTGAATATATCAACATGTAGTGAAAATGAGGCAAGCGAACACCTCTATCTGAGGTTCTATTCTTTGATTAGGTTCACAGGAATTTTAAACGAAATTGAGATGCCAGAGAACAGCACAATTTATTCAAAATAGTTATTTACTATTTGGGGTGTTTATTTTGGCATACTCACACCAATTAAACTTTAGTGTTTGAATCCCTATGCAGTAAACTCGATTGCCCGAGTACTTCGGAGTCATTTTCAAAGTTAATTGTGGCATGTTTTAAACAGGATCTGTTTAAAACATGTTTTAGACACACTTTAAACAACTGTTTTTTGCAGTGTTTTTTAAACGTTTTTTTTCAAATGTATATAAGAAAGTTTAGAAAATAAATTTTGGGTTTTGGACATTCGTAATTTTATAACCGATTTTCCCCCGTATGTAAAAAGAAAAATGAATGTTGATAAGTTTATCATAATTCAATGTTTGCCGCTATATGTGATTTTTGCAAAATTTTCGTGCCTTGAGCTGGTACTGTCTAAAAGCAAAAAACATTATTTTAAAAGTTTAAAACGTTGTATTTCTACAAAATACATTTTTTGCCAATTCTGATAATGGATTTGTTCGAAAAATTTAATTAGCCAAAAAATTCAAAGCAAGATATTTGAGTATTTTAGTCAACGGAAATGTATGTAGATACATGTGTTTGGATCATTATCTATTTTAAATCCATCTAAATTTCATCTTTCATCTTTAATTTTTGTTTCAAATATTTATTGTTTCATTACCGTATGTTTATTTAATTATATACTAAAATATGAAGGCGAATAATTAATATGCATTTTAACAATTATTTTCGATAAGGAAGTCCGAGAAAAGTTTGCCCGAGTCTCAACAGATGAACTAATTCCCATGTCGACTGTGATCATAATACGTCATTAATTCATACAACCAATTACCATTTCTATGTACAATTCATATATTCTCTGCTCCATTGCTAATGCAATAACGCGTTATTTCATTGATTTCCAATACTTCGATTTGCAATGTAAATAAATAGTTGATTTTATTCAATAATACATTTACATTTGGCTGTATCTCTTAAAAACGTTATTAACATACAACTTTATAAATGTGCAAGTTCTAATTACCTCATTCTTAAATTTTTAGATAAGAATGTAGTTGCTTTATACGTTCAACATCTAACAAATTTTTCAATGTAAGCAGGAGATGTTCTCTAAAATACATTGAAGATCGACGATTCTTATATGAATACTTCTGTAAAATATTTGTGTAGTAAACGTCTTTTAATGGACGTAAAATAAAACTGCATCTATACTAATTGTATTGTTTTGCAGTCCGTGAAACTTTTCTATCTAGAAAGTATTCTTGAATTGCAATCATTTAAAAAGCAACTAAGAATTATACTAAATTGGACGTATTTACATGTGGTATGCGATAACTCCAACATTATTTTGGAGACCGGATAATGTTTTCATGATAATAATAATATTGTGAAATTGTATCATTGCAAATTTTTTTTTTGAAAGAACATAAACAAACTTTCTATAACATCAACATATTTATACAGTAAATTCAATATTCAATAGTCTATCTGAACATCATATGAATCACTAAGATGCGTCCATCAAGCTTAGAACTTCACTAATGTGAAAATTTTTAAACATTTGTTACATTAATATGACGTTAAATATTAAATCGTAATTAGCAGTGTTCCAATTTAGGTCGCAACTTATATTGGGCAGTAAGAGAGACTGGAATATTCGTGTCAAAGATTGATGGCACAAACACAAAGATTTTGTATGCTGGGCAAGAAGAAAATAATGTTTGTCAACTCTACAATCCCACTTCGCTCACAATCACGCGATCGGGGTAATTAAACCATTTTTTTCATTAACTCAAATTCGCTAACATTTCATTAGATGAATGTGCTTCCAAATATCTTATTGGTAAACTATCTCTCTTAAAATTTTGTCTATTTGACGTCTATTTGCTATTTATATCAAAATCTCATTTTAAGAACTCAAAGCATACTATTAGTTTTAAACATTGACTTATTAAAACTGTGTAATTGGAGCTATTCAACTATTTGGAATATTAATTTCCAACCAAAACCGGTCACATTTCGAACTACGAATTCGATATTGCATAGTGAAATTGTTCGAAATGCTTTGGTTTTTGTAGTTTGGTATATGTTGAATCCTGTTACGGAATAAATGTTGTATAAAACTAATTGTTTTTGCAGGGATTTAATTGGTCAAACCTTGATTTCGAAAAAGTACTTTATGTTATTGACAAGAAATATCATAATTTAGATGAAATTTGGGCTTTTGTCAGATTGCAAATATCTAGTCTAGTATTTATTTAGATATTTGTATTACGTTGAAGACTGTAGTGGGCAGAACAGTATTGCTAAGATGTCTTTAAATGGAGACTTTCACAAATACATTATTGGCGACCCCACGAAAATTCACTCGTTGGCAATGAACGATAATAAACATCTTCTCTACTTCATGGCAAATGAGGTTAAAAATTTATTCTGTCAATACATGTGGAAGCCGCATTTTGAATTCACCTTAAAAGATGGTTCAAATTTCATTGATTCAGAACTAGCCTCATTCTGGCATTGGGCTTTGATAAAATACCAGTTTAATATACTGTTTCAACATAAACCAATATCTTATATTTTCCTTATTAGGCATTTCAAGTAGCTTTCTTACTTGTCTTGTAAACTCTGCTTATATACGTTTCAAATTATTTTTTGTGAGAACGATGTTTATATAAGGCAAGAAGGTTTACTAAATGACTGATTTATTTAACTTTCTAGAACTTAAAGTGCAATTGAAAATATAACTCTTGCCAAAAATGCTTTATGCTTCCATCCATTAACAGTCATAGTAGGCAGTCTTGACTGTTGCTGCAGGAGTTAAGTTTATGTGAAAGACAGTAGTATACTCGATTTGTACGTAATGTTGAAATTTTTCACATTTTAAAATTCTTTTATATTTTTGTACAATATTGGGCTTGATTTTTCAAATATTTAAATATTTTACTTAAAATTCAGAGCTTGGCATCCAAATTTTGAAATCCAATCTCATTATTTTGAATCAATTGTAGTTCTTGTTTAAATTAGTTTGCAAAAGTGTAGTTAATAATTGTATTATCATTTATGAAAATCTGGTTTAATTTTAATAATGCAGTGATAACTCTTTTTAAGGGCAATATCTGCGCGCATAAGGTTTTTCATTAAAAAATTAATATCTGTCTACAACTGCAGTTATACTAATGACAGCATGACACTTTTACAATCACTCGAATGTTGGGATAATTTTTTATTTGTTGGCATATTTCTCATCGTTGGGAACTGTGTTTACTCTTAGTTCAGTCTGTAGTAATTTACTCAAGAAATGATCGCTTTGATTGTTCTACTTTGGAAATCAACGCCACCTGAGAGTAATTCCACGACTACCATCGAAATTTCCCACTTTAATTTAAATGATTTTCAACTGTCACTTACACTATAATTAAGCAAAGTTTATTTACATTTCATTCGATTATTTTATTCCAAGCATTCATTGATATCAATTTGGTTTTTTAGATGATCATAAATTATGCACCTTTTAAGTGTACAAAAATTGAACCCACAGTTTTATAGTTATAGCAATTGGTTTGCAATTATTTTGCCAATGTGGACTTAAGGATTACAGTTAGTTGCAGACGCTGTCTTAGAAAATTTTGAACAGGCCAAGAGCGGTTCAAATTCTTTTTCCTAATCATATTTTGCAAAAGTGCAATGATTTTTGAGGTTCTTCACAAAACTTTAAACTTTATACAGTGCTCGGAATAAATCTCAGTACATTGACCTTGACAAATTATTTTGGCAATTTTAAACGCTATGGCTTTGATGTTTAGCACTGGGCACATTTGATGAAAACTGGATTTCTGATTAAAAATTTAAGTGTAAATTTGAATTCTCAGTGCCAAATTTGAGCCTAGTGCTAAAAATCGAAGTTATTGTGTTAATAAATGCAGAAATAATTTGTGAAGATATTTATTGCCGGCATTGTATTTATACACATAAACATAAAACGTCTTTTCTTCAAGAAAAAATACATATTCTTTGAAAAATGGATATTTTATGAAAACCACTAAATATGTTTTTTATCACAATATTGTTAAAATAATTGCAATAAATATAGTGAAGAAGTTTATTTTAACACGTGGAAAAAACTATAATATATTTCTGGTTTACAAATATTTTGCTGAATTATTTTTATCAAGAAAAAATGTAGTTGAGACATGAAATACCAAGCCATAGCTAGACATGAACGTTTTTCAGATTCAAATTTTTCAATACGACTATAGTGGCTTTTAAACCTAAGGTATACACATATTGCGTGCGAATTCAGAAAAGAATGGTCGCGTAAAAACAAAGGCTGCGGTACTTCAAATGTTCTGACGATATCTATAAATTCAAATGGGAAAAAATCAGAAAACAGAAACCAAAATGTTGTTTACAGAATTTAATCAGTCATTTGCGAACGGCTCATCCCAATTACCGTCAGAAAATCATTCGGCTTAATGTGGCTGTTTTTTTTACAACTGAAAATGATATTTTTAGTATGGAAGTATATACAGGTAGTTAGATTGGGTTGGCGAAGAAGGCTTACCCTTCAATTTTACCATGGACGAAATTTGAACGAGATTATATCATGGCGTTGCAGAGACTTGAAGTTAAAAGTGAGAATTCTCAAACGCTGTATTTGGTAGAAATGCAATGAAAAGCATTCAGAGTTACTTCGCACTATGGAATTACTTGGAAAACCTTTTCGAGGACATGAGAGATCCTCCAAATGTTAAGAACTCTCTTAAGCTAAAGAGTTCACAGCTAAATTTTCATGAATAAATGTTATTTTAATGATTGACGAAAGTTAAACATAATAATGGGAAATTCACGAACTATGTACACGTTTTGCTTCAATATGGTTTCAAATGTGCCTCGCCCAATTGACAAAGGTGACAAACTATTTCTTTTATTCGATAATAATTGCATTTCATGCGGAGATCATTTATTATCAACTAATGAAGAACAGTCTTGCTTTTCCCCTGATCATTTTAATGTTTCCATACTTTTATCGTGGTGGGTTTTGCATTCCATCTGACTACAGTTTGGCATTGTCCACTTTTGTGTGTATTCTATATGAACAAATCTCCAGTAATCCTGACGCTAAACAACAGCTATTAAAATTGAGTAATGCCGCTGCCTCATTTAGAAGAGCCTTACTTACTTTCATAAAGAAAAACCAAATTCTCTGAAAATATGCAAATATACAAATTTCTATATTCTTCAAGTAAGACGATTATGAAATATCTTTAAAAAAATTTATCACTGTAGTTGAAAAAAGTGCTTCTGAAGATTTGCCTTACCCCCGTCGCACACTGCCGTTAAGGTAACCTTAACTTAAGCCTTAACGGCAGTGTGCGACGATATTTTTTAAGTTAAGGTTAAAATCGAGATGTACGTTCCCGTTAAGTTAAGGTTTATCTTAACGGCAGTGTGCGACGATCAAGAGGAGGTCGCACACTGCCGTTAAGTTAAGTGTTGTAAAAAATCTCATTATTGCAAAAAGACGACGTCTGCTTACTTTGAACGAATTGGAATCGACCCTAAGGTAAAAAGTGCGGAATATATTGTTGGCAAAATGTCTAATAACTGCCAGCCGGTTTTTACCGTTAAATTTGTAATTGAATTGGGCGAATTTAGAAAAACATCAAAATATTGTATCTTGATTTAATGTTTTTGTTTTTACCTGTTTTTTGAAAAAAATAATTACAGTCAAACCTCGTGTTATCGAACGCTTCTGTTCTCGAACAAATCGGTTTTCGACCAAAAAGTTCGAGAATTTTACGTTTCAGAACTCTAGCAAATTTCGGCTCTTGAACAAACCGAAAGAAGCCAAGCCTACCGAACGCGGCCGAGGGAACTCGAACGCTAAGAACGCTTCCTCCATAGCGCATTTGCAATCAAAGTTCATTCCGAGCAGACGTGTTTGTTCTTATTTACGTAAATCCAACTTATTTTATCTTTGCATCGTGTATTAGCCCCTATTCGTAGGTCCAAAGAAAAATCGTTTCAATTTTCGAACAGCCTTCTCTAATAGATTATGTTCGAAAACCGAGGTTTGACTGTATTTTGATTTAATCCATATAGTTTAGAGGTTTTGACTTAGATTTTGCCCGAATGTTCAGTAATTATTCAATATTTTATTGTTCAATTTTTTGACCTTTCCTCTAGGTTGTACATAGTGTCTATGGTTATTAAATTTAGATTGATATGGTCACTTTGGTTGTTGATTAACAAATTTCAATTACGAATATGAAACTCTGATATGGTTTAACAGGCAATAAGCACACGAGTTAAAAATTGAATTTATGCTATTGTATAACTTTAACTCCAATATGTTCGTATATAAACGGAGGCTTCGGAATCATGTACATAATTTTTTTAATCGTGTAAATTATTTTGCCATTCTACATATACGATATATATATATATATATATATATATATAGGCGTTCTAAATCTACAGGCCATGTAGACGAAACATGAGTTAAATTATTGTAGGCTGGTTTACATTAAACAATGTTTTCAAATTATTAATAGATCAACAAAAATACAAACATTTAATGAGAAAACTTAGCTAATTTAGCAGGAGTACCACAGTTAATGGAAGAACGCAGCTTACAAAAATTGTTTAAAAATATGTTTACAAGTCTTATCAAAGCAGACTGAGAGCAGTTACAACTGTTAAATCCATTAATAAATTTAAAACAATTTACAATATGATTTCTACAGTGTGTAATATTCCGATGAATTTTAAAAAAAGAATAACATCGAACAACATATTCAAAAAATGTATTCGAAGGATGATGTAAGCCACCTCTGGAAATCATTTCCTGATATGTTCTGGACGGATTGTCGTCTGCTGCACAAGCAAGTTCTTTATGCTTTGAGACAATAAATCCAGAAACAATATTCTTCAGTTGACAGGTTTTCCAAGCCATTGGATGATTGATATAGAGCGCACATGGAAATGAATGACGAAAATTTATTTCTCGCGGAACAATATCAAGCCTAAAAAAGACAATACAAAGAAATAAATATTTATAATATGAATTACATAAAATATGCGTCACTTAATATATTTACAATTTATGTATTTATATATGGAAAAATATGTAAACCTTACCTAGTACACAGCTGCGCCATATCCAACCGGTGAGTCTCAAAAACTTCTTGACATGAAATGTAAAAACAATCGCCTGCAGTCTGGCGAAAATGCACAAAATGAGACTCAATATAGAAACCAAGTGTAACATAATTATGCCTAAAAGCCTTGTCAGTTGTAAGAAGAGTGTTCGACATTTCCATAAACCACATGATGTATGAAATAGAGGGTATGCTGTATCAGCAGTTAAAGAACGAATTCTGCAAGATTTCACAGTCATAAAAAGAGGTAATTTCGCCATTTAATCTAAAATGTGAAATTGATGGGATTCTAAAGCTTCTTTAGTTGAATCGCGTTTAATGTTTGGAGCAGTAATGGTCTGAACATTAACAACATTCCACCACTGAGAAATTTCAGTATTGCAGGAAAGTGAAGCTATAGTTTTTTCATTAAATCCTTTCAAAACAAGTTTGACATTTTGTCTTTCAATCAAAGTAGGAAAAACTGATTTAAAAGTTAAAGTTGAAAGTCGAACTAACAAGTTTCCTCACTTTTGTATAATGCAATTTAATCTGCCCAATCTGCTACAAATACTTCTCCGTCGTGTAAGAAACTAAGCTGCTTAGATTAGAAAACTACTATCAGATTGATTTAAACATTTCGATGTGATTTGTTGAAGTGTTACAGATGGAAAGCTGAGGTACTGTCGAAGTGTTGAGTAGAGAGATCTTGATTTCGTCATCCATGTAAAAGCAATCGAAATTATTTCTAGAGAATATAATTTGGCGTTGCTTCGTTTATTAAGCATTTCAAGTTGCAAGATGATAAAACTTTCTTCAACTGCGTCATCATCATTAATAGGATTTTCGCCTTTAACACGACGAATTACTTCATTTAATTGAGACCAGAAACGTATGCGCTATTCCTAAATTCGCATTAAAAATAATATATATATATATATATATATTTATAAAAATTTCTGCTCTATAAAATTGTTACTACACGAAATGGTCATTCTATTAAACAAAGTGAAAAAGACTAATTTAACTTATATTCTAAAAACTTTACATTTTAAAACAATATTTGCGCTTGTAGCGTGAATGAAACCTTGTTGTTTTAACCAATGAAGTCACTGGTTTCATCTAAACAAATTGTTTTTATTAAACACGGGCGTATGTTATTGAAGTACTCAATTACAATACAATGGTCATCTGAATGGCATACTAATTTCCACTGTTTGTTTATGCGAATTTATTAATGCTTATACAAATTCTATTTAAATATTGTCAAATCACTCATCAAAAAACCTTAACTTAACGAAACCGTCTCACACTGCCGTTGCGGTTAGCCTTAACCTAAGAAATTACGTCTCACACTGCCGTTAAAGCTTAAGTTAAGGTTACCTTAACGGCAGTGTGCGACGGGGGTTGTCAAATAAAAACTGCTATTCTAAAATTATTTTAAAGAAGAAATTATATTTTCTGAATTATTGCAATAATTGCAATTCTTTATTACCGATTATTAAAATTTAAATAATTTATTTTAGCTTTCAAATTATTTGCAATATCATTTTTCCAGCCCCTGGTTTGTTTCAATAACTGAATGATTTCATTGATTCAATTCAATCGTGACAAGATTATTTTGATGAACAATTGTATTCTTAAATGAAATATTTTTTGCCATAAACTTTTTGAAACGGTTTCGAAATAATCTCAGCTTCACGTTTTCTACAATATTGATATCTAATCGTAGTTAAGTGCGCAGACGGTTGCAAGTTGTCTGGACGCAAATGTTAGTCTTTGTTGAACCGTGTTATTTAACGGTCGAGTTAATTTGTTATAAAGCATAGTATGTGCCTGTCTGTGTTTCGCTTCTTTGATTAAAGTAAAAATTTGCAAAGGGGACATTTCCATCCTCAATGAAAATATCTTCAAATATTGTGTTAACTTTTTATTTTATTCATTATTATCATCAGAACTCTATCAAAAAATTATTATTGACTTATTCAGAAGAATCTTAGCCATCACAATATTAAAGCCATAGCGCTTCCGCAACTTTTATAGATATTTTGCTAGATCTTGTTTTTATCATCTGCGGATTTCCCACTAATTGTTTTATAGAAATTCTGGTCGTTTGGGACTCTTTCAAGGTTGACCAATGTAGAAAGAAGCAGTTGAATATTGGTTTACAACCTTCACTTTAAATGAATCGAGATGTCATTATCTATGCTATTACTTAGTTTCTTAACAGAATCTGACATTCTCAATGTATTGTTATTAAGTGCATAATTTCGTAAATGCAGATTATTCCAGAAGCAACAAGAACACAATTTCAATCTAGAAAACTAAAAGTCCAATTTCTGACATCGGCTTCGCCTTAAAATATTACCGTTTAAAATTTATTCTTCAAAAAATGAATATAATAAATTTACTTTCAGGAATTTTGTTCATAATGCTTATAAATTCAAAAAGACAATTCAACAATTCTATATTGTTGAAACTTTTGTTGCTAATATGGTGTTTTCATCAATGGTCTGAAAATTTAAGTTTTGGTCGTTCTACCTTCTACGTTTTGTTATTAATTTTCTCATATTTAGATTATATATCAAGCTCCATTCTCTGAACGTGATTCTAAACGTGAAGTTCTTAAATTGGATTTACATCATCGTATCAGCGATACGCTAGTTCTGTACAAGGACTCCATATTTTGGGCCGATGGGAAAGATATTAAATCTGTACCACGGAGTGATGAGAAGCCAATTCTCATGACGCAAGTCTCTTTCTTTGTCAAACAAACTATTTTCAGAGCCATACCGAACAATGGTAGGAATTTGATGTTTAGCTATCACATATGTAAGTACCATATATGTACTGCTTAAATTGGGTATCTAAAATAGGGTTCTATGGCTTATAATTTTTGGTGCCATTGATTGTGGTCCCAGTCACGTGAAATGTTCTGGTCACATGTAGTACTATTTTGGCAGAAAATGCCAAAAATTGAGTAATATTCGAAACTTCGTTATCCTATTTTCTTCATTTATGGTTCCATTTCAGTTTAGTCCCAGTTACTATGAAATATTTTCCCCAGGTCCCAGTCCCATGGGGCTGGAAGCAGTAAGTCCCATAGGATTGAATAGTTCTGCAATACCGTAGTTTACGTTACGACTGATCTGTCTTAATGTGATGTTCAGTTGGCTGTTTTATATTTCTTAAAAGCATTAAGTCATATTGTCCAATACTTTAATGGATATTTAAAATTATCACAAATATGAAGTGTGTTTTTCCAAGATTTTCTAAATTTTAAAGTTACCTGATTTTAAGACTAAACAGCCAATAATTTCTTTAGCGCGTCGTCGGTCTTCATTCTGCTCGCATTTGTCACTTCGTGACGGTGAAACTAAGATTTCATGTGCATGTCCTACAGGTATCGCTTTGAGGAAAACAGACCCTTCTCAATGTGAGGATTCTCCTAAGGAATTTTTTTCTTTCCCGAATTCTCAAGTTCCCATGAATATTGACAAGGGTGTGCGACGCAGTTATACCTTCCAACCGTTTCAAAATCATCAATTCAAGTCAACAGATTTCTCTTACGAAGGCAAAAGGCTTTTCTTCTCCGATTTGTATTCCATCATGTAATTGAACGTCGTAGCGTATATTTAATGTGATGCTAATTTTTAGATCTACTGATTTCAATGGGGAAAATGCGCACTATCTTATTTCTAGTGAAGAGTACCGTCAAACTTTTCCGAAGGGTGCCATTGTGAAAATTGCTGTCGATTGGTCAGCAGGGAATATTTTTTGGACAGACTCAAGTCTAAAAAAGATATTTGTCATGCGAATCAAGAAGCCCAAGATTAATCCCTTAATCAGTGAGGGGCTTTTTGAACCATGTGCAATCGCTGTAAATCCAGAGAAAAGGTAAGATATTGTAAAATCAAAAATCATTCAAATTGTTGATGTTTGTGTATAAATTCGTCCATTTTCTAAACAATTCATCACTCAATATCTCAGACTGCTTTAGGTATGTTTTTTGGTCCGATCTGAGTACTGGCACCATTGAGCGAGCATACATGGATGGAAAACATCGAACGAAAATAGCAGAAAACTATTTCGGTGTGAAATCCATTGCCATAGATTACCATGAAAACCGACTTTATTTCACCAGTGAGAATTCCATTTTCATTTCTGACCTCAATGGCAAGGATATCCAAACTGTCGTTAAATTACACAATCCTCCATTTGGCATAACCATCGTAAGATTTTTTCAATTGAATCAATTCGGTTCTTGATCAAGTTAGATTGCAGTTTGAAACAGACTTTTTGAATTTTAATCCAAAGTAATTGCAACATGCAATTTATTTTGAATTTACTCGTGTACTGGTTTTTTAAATTAGTATTTCCGTTTTAGAACCATAAGTTTGCTTCATACTCGATATTTTCTATTATTTTATAACTTCAATTGTTCCGTCAACGGTGTTTAATTGATGATTACTAAAACTGCTGACTCACAATTACGTTTTCTGCATACGAGGTCATTCTGCTGTCAATTTTACTGCCAGTGAAACGGGAACTAACAGTAATTAAGTACAGTACATTTTCTAGTCCCACGATCTCTTTTTTCCTGAAATATAATTTATTTTGCTTTAAATTTCCTTTCGTTTTGCATTAGTAATCGGTAATTGTTGTTAGATAAACACGAAATATATTTAAAAATGTTCAGCCGCAAATGCCTTTAATAATGGTGAGACGGTGTGATAGGTTTGATTTGTATTAATTTTTTTCAACCGTTAAACATACGAAGGTATGCAAAGCACTATTCACTTTTACTACTCGTGAGATCCCAGCTTACGATAAGGATTCTCTTCGACAAATTTCATTCATGAAAAACATGTTTTTAAAAGTGTTTTGGTATCAGATATGTTTGATATCTTCGATTGTGACGACTCCAGTGATTGCTAAAACACTGCGCGTTTGCTTATCAGTAATTTATAAAATTTATCTTTTTATTTAAAAAGCAACTGAAGCAATGCTGAGTATTCTCAAAAATTTATAATTTTAATGTGAATCCTCTTAAGGCATAAAGGTTTTTTATATTTTTGCCATTCTATGATCAAGATATGCATTTACTGCTTTTAGATGAATAAACATATTTTTTACATCGCGGACTCTAGTTTCAAAAGCATCAGAAAAACTAGCCGCCAGACATTGACATCCAACTATTTCACCATAGTGGGCGGGCAGTTTTTGCGAACTCTGACGGATGTACGCTATGTTGCAGATGACGTTCAATTAGGTAAGTAGTTCTTTAAGATGACCATTTAATCCTGAAAAGCTACGGAATGTAGGATTTTTATTTTTAGAAACCAATATATTTCCTTAACAGTTCGTCGTCGTTTACATTTTTATTAGTTGGAAGATGTTTGAGGTGCATTTTGCACCCGAAGATTTTTTCACATTTCATTGTTACTATTATAAATGCCCCCAAACTGTCGAAATATATGAATACCTAAGAACCTACAAATAAATATATTCAAAAAACTCTCTTTCATATATATTAATCATTTTTGGCACTCCTTTTATAGAATCTTAAGTCCTTGTGGGGTGCAAATGTACCCCAAATGATGACGAACTTTTAAAGACAATATTGAATGTCTTAGATTCAGGAGATAGAATCCACAGATAATGAACCAAACTACAGAGCTTTTTTTGCAATTTTTCACACAACTTGAAGAATCTAATCATTAGATTTAACCTTCCTGTTTCCTTAGTTGGCAATGATATGATTGCTCGATAATATAAAATATCGGTTTTACAGTATATTTCGAAAAGGGAATTCAGTATATAATGTATTTATGGACTAAATCGGTCAGAATTTCAAAGGCAAGTTTATATATGTGATGACGTTTTCACATGATCGAAATGTTTTTCCGTTGTGTAATATAATTTAATAATATGTAATAAGATATAATATCAAAAACAATATAATATCGTTATATATATTATAATAGTTATATAGAAAAAATACAATCATAATTTATTCTAAGAATATTATTATATACCTTTTAATTAATACTTGCCCAATTAAGCCTGTTAGCTATTTAAATGTAGGATACGGATTTTAAAGTTTTATGTTATTACTAATTGTTATTTCTTATTAATTTCACTTGAATTATTTTTATGGTTAGGTTAGGTTTGTTTATTTACATTTTTAACTTTTTATTCGTCATGAATTTCAAAATTTAGAAAATCTGTAAATATTTAGGTCAGTCAGTGTGCATCGAGTCTAAGTGTTCATTTCTGTGCCTACCAAATAAAAAGGGCTACGGATGTGCTTGTCCTCCACAGGAAGACTGCAAGGATGGAACGACAACTGTAGAGATTCCATCAAAAGTTCAAAGTAGTAACCAACATGTAAGTGATAAAGGACTCTCTTCCAAACCAACGAAAAAAGCGGTTACTACTATCAACTGTGGTCCTCAATCTAACTGTTTCAACAGCTCAAATAGTTAGTTTTATTATTCATATTATTTTAATTATTTTGTTAGTATTTTAGTTTCATCAATATTAAATTATTTTTGTGTGTGTGTTAAGAAAAACTATGCCATGCTGCCATCTGTCGGCGGAAAGGGGTTCCTTCTTATTTTTCGTGATTTTGCATCATGCAAGTGACGGGGTGGGGACTTCAAGATTCAAGATTCGATAACAATATTTTGTACTAACCTTTTTTCAAAAAAAACTTTCTTTGCTTTTTTTCATCTTTTTCACGTTTTAGGTGTTAATAGTACCCCAGTAACAAATTTGTCTTCCGATTATTGATTCAAATGTTGAACGAGTCAGACGAAATTTAAGCCCATTCGGAATTAATTTTGTTTGTTTTTCAACATTGTGTTTTTCACTTGGTGTTTTCTTCCTTTGGGAGTTATCTCAAAAATCGTGCCGTCACACTAGAAGTTCCCATTTAGAAACGTCATGAGTTGATGAGGTAGGGAGGGAGGTTTTCCAAAAGGAAAATTTGACTTGAAGTAATCATTGAATACTTCCTTAACATAACGTGGTACATTTTAGTAGGCGTACCTTACATTTCCCCTTAGAGGCGCTTGCAATTAAAAACTCTAGTTTGTACTAAAATGTTTTTTGCGGAGTTTGTACTAAGGAACCTGAATCTAATACGTCTGTATTTTAGCATATGGTTTGTATTGCTTCATTAGATATATACTTTCCTGTCGAAAATTCTTGCCCCATCATCAATATCTTGAAACATTAAATTTCTCGTTGTTTCTAGATGTTCTTCATACGTTGATTATAATTGATGTGTGTGTCGGGGCAAGAGTTTGATCGACTGTGTATGCTAGCCAGTAACTAAAGAATGCCAGTCTTTACCAGAGATGATAAATGAACTTTATAGAATTGATAAACTGCACGTTTTGCACGAAACAAGTTGAATTCTTCACTTTTCATAGAAAATATTGCGTTCATGTAACTGTATGATGCGATGGTAAGGACGCGGAAAATAGTTTCCGACACTGTTGCCAGTGCATGTATGTTTATCCCTATGAAACAGCTAATTATTCAATTAACTTCAACTGTTTGCTTATCATTTTCATCGCTCACGCTATGTTTTCGTTCAATCTAATGTCGTGGTTGGATTCAGCCATTTCAATCACGTTATATGTGAAAGACCGATAATTTTTTTTTATTATTTTACTGCTAATTTTACTCGAAATTTTTATTGGATTTTAGAAATTTTTAAAGATTAAAAAATTTTAAGTGTGTTGTCGTTTTATTTATTAGAACTTTTTTCAAAATCGGTTTCTCGCATTTTTATAATAATAATTAGTTCAATGTGTAGCAATAAAATCGGTTATTGGGAAAAGTTAAAATTCCACTAGGTTTACTGCTAACTGCAATATAGAAAGTTTTACATCACACAACAATATTAAGATTTTAAACTAATAGAACGAAGTATTTTGTCCAAAACTTGGTCATCTTTTGATGTTTCATCAAATTCGTTTTGAATGTCATACTGGTTATTAGTATCATATATCATCAGTTTTTGGATGTTTTTTAATGTCTGTACTTGCTTTGCACACTATGCATAACTAAGTCTCGATGTACTGTTCTGTTACTATGTAGTTCTATCACATTTTTTTAGGTAGTGATAACGTGAGCTTTATTGCAGTAGTGATTGGAGTAATCGTCATGTTGGTCGCCATTTTATTAATTGTAGTCTTCTTTCTACTGTACAGGTTAGTGCCAATTTTTGTCACATTTGTAATTTATATTTTTGATTTGGAATTAGATGCATATATCGCGAATTTGTACATTAAAAATCTTATCTATGGTTTTAGATATATCGTGTTTCTCAATCTCTTTCATTGTTAATTATTAAAAAATATTGATGTTAATCAGTTTGATTTGAGAAAGATCCAAGGCGTTAAGTAATACAAATGAATTGCTGTTTCTTCGTTAGAAAATAATTGATGTTAATTATCATTTGATTGGAGAAGGATCCACACCGTAAAATCAAATTCAACGTTTTAGATCGGGTTCATGTTTACCTCATATTGTCTGTGATCTCCAGCTAATATTTAAATTTCGTGAACTATGTATATTTTCTTTGAAGGCCTTTGAACAAAAGTATTTATTTTTTTAAAACTATGTAACTGAGTGGTGTATTTCGAATTAAGAATTCTGTTCAATGTTCTTGTAAAATATTGATTCCTTCTTTCCATGATTGCGATACACTGTTCAAAATTTTGCCACAATTAGTTATTTCATATGATTCTGTTAGAGAAGTGAATATTTTTTCTAATGCTATATTTTAGACACATGCAACCACCTCCAAGGTACACACATCCTCCTGCTACAGCTGGCTATAGGTCAATGACAAACACTCGTCAACATGATCCACAAAGAAGGAATCATCCTCAACAACGACTCATGTACAGGGTGCGCAATTTAAACATCTTATGTTTAATTACTCTCCAATAAAGAACTTTTTAGAAAGCCAACTTTTCTAATCCATGTGTATATTGTAGTTTCCAAGCGTTAACCTTTTGTTAACGAGACCCATTTTAATTTTTTTACTAAAGTTAATGTGTCCTGAAAAATTAATTGTATGATGTTCATAATGCTTATAGGAATGGACGCGCGTAAATTATTGTTCCAATTCATGCAGGCGATCCTCCAGAGGAAATTACACACCGTTCAGAGATGGCCATTTACCTAGCTTGGGTCGATGCAATTAAAAATGTCCTGAAATTTTAAAAATAACTTATTATACTACAGGGCGAGCAAGTTAACCCAAATGCAGTAAATGAATATAAATATAAGCATTAGAGTATACAGATTTTATTATATATTTCTAATTTACCCAAAGTTAGTCTAGCAGACTGTAAAATTATTGACTTTGTTTGGCAAAAATGAGCCCGAATTGACGTTAACTTTTATGACTGGGTCAAATTTGTCCCAGGCCTAAGGTTTAGTGGGCCAAATCGGGCTTGGGCCTGAATTTTCGATCCATGCTGATCTCTACCCTCCCTTTAAGGCGCATTTTTAACCTCGTTTTTTTACTATTTTTGTTCAAAATGATCTACTGATCACCTTCGTTTTATCTGCCCACAAAGTTAGAGGCTGAGCATATTAAGGGGCTACCCATACCGAAAAATCAAAAATTGAAATAACATAAGTTATCCTGGCAATATTAGGCTTATATGATAAGACAATTTGGAAATTGTAGAAATTTGGTTTGAAAAATTATTTTCCGTTCTGGTTGTCATGGTAGCCACTAATTAAAGGATATAATAAGACTAAATTAAAAATGGTTATATTTGTATATCTGAAGTAGTTATCATGTTACATTTTGTAGAAAATAAGATTCTCTATACAACTACAATTTTTTAGTGTCAACTTTACGACTTATTACCTCATTAATATTCAAAATGTCATAAAAGCACTGAACTAAATTCAAAATGGATTTTATCTCATTGTTTGTGTATAGAGGAATTGTTCTGGGAACATTCTGTCCAAAGATCAAATCAAAATGCAGCAACAAACCTGAGTTATGATTGTTCGATTGTAGGTAAATATGAAAAAAAATTGTTAAAAAATCAAATAGCATGGCAGTATAACTATTCAGATTATCAGAAATTGTGTAAATCTTTTTGAATTTTTTGAATAATCAAGAATCAGAAATATTTTTCAAAAAGGAATTATAAAGGATGGATAAAAGTTTTAAAATATGCAAAAAAAATAATAGACAAAAATTGCAAAAAACATTTTTTCTGTAGGGGAACCCGCTTAAGCTGACTAAATATATTCGAACAGAATTCGTTTTAAAGCATGTTTTTACTGGCGAAAATTTTTGCTATCCCAATAGAGCCAAATAGATATTGTAATGATTTTAGTTCTATTAGATATGTTTATTATCTAATTCATTTTATTTTAGCGGCAGTTTTCAAATATACAGCAGCCAACACAACCACGTATGTTCATGATGCAACAAGCACTAAACAATTCAGCTCTTAATAATGCATTCAAATCTCACTCTCCACAAGCCAATGCTGCACATGCCAATATTTACGTCGATTACCCTCTCAAGACATACCCCGACCGCCGAGAGAACATATGGACCCCGGCTTGTCCACAGAAAATGGTCAATGTTACAAAAATTCCAAACAAGGTGAAACAATTTATACGTCTCCTATTTTTTAAGCATGAATCAATTTTGAAATTTTCAGTATACACTAGAAGCAGTTGAGAGAATCAAGCATCACATTGCAATTTTTTCATTATAGTTGTTCTTTCTGAAATACAATAGGGATTCTGCAGTGCAGATTGACATGAGTTTAATTAATAAGGGTGTAAAGATAGCGATTACTGTAGGCACCTACATCAATTGAAGTTATGGTAAATTGATGGATTGTGATTCAACCCAAAGTAATTTAAAAGTATTAATAACGTGAGTAAGATTTCTTAAGACATTTACCAGCAGCGTCAGAGACTAGCAAAAGAAAATTGTTCCTTGCTATCTTAATTTTTTCAAAGCGTAATCAATGTGCTGGGAAACAATTGTATGATTTGGCGGGTCATCTAACTTTATACACATTAGTGGAAATACAGACCCAGAAGATGTAAAATCACTTCCAAGAACCATTTCAACCATTGATTTCAGATTCATTGATTATCATGGAGACTTCTTTATCATTCAGAATATTTATAACACGCCACTTTGCGCTGGGCGGTTATAACGGTCATTTCATATCTAGCAATAATTTCTGCATGGTAGTGTCTCATTTTTTTGCAATTGTATGTTGGCTGTCGAAAGTGCCTTTCACTGTCTATTTAGCAAAGTCGTTGTTCGGAGGGGAGCAATAAGGATTAACCTTGCTGTGAACTCGTGTCAATATTTTGCTTGTAGGTTCCCGAGTTCCTATGCCTTTGTATAAAAAATTTCCTGACCGACAGATTCATTGCACAGGATGCAAAGCATTCTGTCATTTGGGTGTACCTATTAACTCAGTTGGAAAGTCGCTCACAATATTCAAAATTTTTACCTTGTTCGTTTTAGCATTCCTTGCTAACCTAGTAAACAATTAACACATGTAACGGTGAAAGCAGAAGCCTGTTTTTATCGCAAAACTTGCAACAGCTCAACGTTCATTGGTTCTCCCATATTTCGCCCTCTACGAGCTGCCAGTGGTTTAGCGGATTTTTTAGAAATATGCAATCAGTGAGAAAAACAGAACCCAATTTCTAAGAACTGATTGTATACATTTGAATTTATTTCAGAAGTTGCCAATTTTGACTTTATTTTTGAAAAGTGTTAATTTTGACTTTCGGGTTGCCCTACTGATCATCTTAGAACACTGATTGATTTTGATGACTGATAAACAACGGTATTGAGGTGATGTAGCAATGAAAAGTCTGATGAATCTTTATTTAATAACTATAAATTTCAATTAATAGTGTATTATAAAGTAATTAATGACATTTTTTAAATGTATAAATTCATTAATGGCCCTCCAATAATATATATTATTTTTCAACCATTAATTTTTTTAGCAACCTTGCTGAAAAGTGTTTTAAGTTCGGTCCTGAAGTAGAAGTGCAGATATCCCAATGCTTAAACAGCCTAAAATTGCTATTGATTCCCTTAAAAACGAGTTTGTCTTGGATTAATCACCTAAAAATTTAGACTATAGGTGCTATGTTTGATTTTTGGCTTTTCACTCCCTGCAATTTATATTGTACGTCACTTATATGATAGAGGCGGTGGCGGACAACGTTTTCTTATTATTTACGGATGATGATTTTAGATGTTCACTCGAGGGCAGTATGAAAGACGTAAGCCAGACGATGACACAAGTTTTGGAACACAATCATCTGACAGCATTCCTGGTGACTCTTAGAATCTTCCACACGCCATAGTAGACTTTGAATTATGAATTATTGCAATTTTTGTAATTTATTAGACCTCAGACAGTACAGTGCCTACTGTCGCAATGGCTTAAATTTTTTATCACGTTGTTTGTTTTTTTTCTAGTTTTTGTAAATTTTTTAGTTAATTGTCATCTCTGAAATCCGTGGTGCTTTTTGATGAATTGTTCTGCGTTTTATTTCTTGTAGTTTTGTATATACATGTACATGTACTATTTAGATTAGAACTTGTATAATGCATTATTTTTTTACTTTCGAATATAATTATTTTCTTGTACTTAAGTATTCCACAAGACTAGGTAGCCCTATCATATCTAAGATAAGTTGTTAGAAACGTTAAATTGTGAAATACATTTATACCTCAAACAAGAGATGGCGACCATGACCGGTCCGGTTCCGGTCACCCCTGACCAGTCCGATATCCAAGTCACTCTCATGTGGGTACCAGCTTTGACCAGTTCTCACATTAAAAAGTACCAGTATTGACCGCGTTACCTGTTTTATAGTTTTTTGACATGTTGACCGGCATTGCTGTTTCGGTCCGTTTTTTTCAGTACATAATGGATTTGTGCAATTGAAATAACGGGGGTTATTTCTCATTAATCCTACATATTTCATTATTGATTTAAACACGCAAATCAAAAATTCTAGCCAAATCACGCAATGCTTTTCATGTAATTTTTAATAGTTTTTTTTAATATTGGTACTTTTATGCAAATGATTATTTCATGATAGATTTTATTAATTAATGACACGTTGTGATTAATTGCAAACATCGATGTGGAAGATTTTGAATCTTAATTTAATAAGCAGAGCTTAACGCCAGTGGTAATTCAGAAATCAAAATAATCCGGTCACGGAAAACTTGCGGCACCCGTTAATAAGTTTAATATATCTAGGAGCAATAATAGGCTCAAAGCTTTATTTCACAATGCATATAATTTATTACTAAAAGAAATAGCTATGAGCATTAGAAAAATATCCCATTGAAATAATTCAAATGCTTCATGCTTTCGTTATGAGCAAGTTAAACTAATATTTTATATACTGCATGTAATATACACAGCTTAATACTAAAAAAGCTTTGAGTTCAACTAAAATGGGCATTTAATTATAGTAATAAATACTCTTCTAAGGGATTATATTTCTAAATATATTAATTTTCCACAAGATTTTATTATTTGTAATAATTTTAACAAAAACATTCAAATATATTTCGACTTACAAAGTCATCGTCCGTTTTACAAATAATTCCCTTTAATTGTTACTTGATTATATAATAATATTTTATTTTACTAAATCTTAATTATTGGTAGCAATAGTTTATGTATGTAATCATCTTTTGTATTTAGACTTGGTTGAAATGATCTAATTAGAATGCTTTCAGTGATCTTAAGATATTTGGCATCAGTATTCTTTAAAATTTTTACATCATAACTTAGTCCACAATATTTTAGGTGTTTCGAAATGGGTGAATTAGTTTCATGTTTTTTGCTTAGGTGCCGTCCGCAATATCCGATATAATCTTCATCACAGGTGCATTGAATCTTATAAATTACACTAGGTTTATCGGACATGCTAGTTGTCGATTTATGGCCGAGCTTTGCATTAAGTTTGTCGATCTTATAAACAAATCTTACTTTTTTTAATGAATTCTATCTTTCTCATTTGATGTATTAGAGGGAATTATTTGTAAAACTGACGATGACTTTGTAAGTCGAAATATATTTGAATGATTTTGTTAAGATTATTAAAAATCCTTAAAAATGCTCAACTATTTGTAATAATTATTTCTTCAAATTCGGCCTACGACATATCATTTTCGGCACACGGACAAGTCAACTATCTAAGCAATTATTTATACTTGAATGTAAAACTGGAATAAATTGTAAAATAAATGAAAATAATGGACGTCCCAAAAAATAAAGAAAGAGGAAAAATAATTCACAAGAAAAAAGAAAAGAAATTGTCTTTGTTGTTGCAGCATCGTATATAACAAATATACTATCAACAAATGCTGATAAAATTACTGCAGCAACAATATCGTCAAAAAGTACAAAGCACACAACAAAAGTTAATATTTACAATATATTTATAATTTTTTCAAATTGTTGCTAGTTAAGCCAATTATAAAAAGTATATCATTATTGCTAATCTTGGTGCAAAATGAGGGCAAAAGTAATCAATATATTCTATATAAGCTTATCCCGCTTTTTAGTTTTCTTATATATAAGAAGTAGTAGCAAAATTTTGTTTATTGGATGAACTACTTAAATAATAAGAAAATTAAATTTTGTCAGAAGGTAACTATCTAATATAAGGGGAAACACCATGAAAATTCTTCTTAATTTTGAACATTTTTGAGTTTTAAAAGCACATCTTATTGGCCTATTTTATTTATTAATCTCATTTGTCCAGTAATGATATTTCTAGGTTGTTAAACACATGACCTATTAAAAAGGTTATGTTAAGCAAAACATTACTATACAGAAGATGGCTCATTGCTAAAGCATTAGTTAGTTGAAATCACATTTTTATTAAAAATGCATTTTATGCCTACTCCAAGATTCGAGCTGGGCCCCAGCCGGCTGAGGTGCCGCCGACATGTTTTAGGTAAAACAGTCGCCGGAAAATTTAGACGGCTGAGCCGATTGACAATTATAACTATATCAAGACAATAACTGGATTCAAACTTTATTCTGGGCGTAACTGAAACCTGGTTTACAAATGGTAATCACAATTCGTCCTGGTCAATCGATAACTCTAAATTTAAAATATTTAGAAAGGACAGAAATCCAACTTTTCATTTTAATAAGACAAAAGGAGGTGGTGTCATGTTTTTAATACCTAAAATACTCAAACCAAAACTTAGGACAGATATAGCAAAAGATTCAACTTATGAAAGTCTTTGGGTTGAAATTCAAAACCCAGACAAAAATTTTAATAGTCAATTATTAAATATCTCTTATTGTCCAAATAAAACTTATATAAATAACTTTTTCTTACAAATGGAAGATGAATTTTCTACTGCTCTGAGTTATAACACGAATATAATGGTAATGGGAGACTGGAATGTAAATCTTCTAAACAATAACGAAAAAAGTAAGCTTGGCAATTTTCTCAATACTTTCAATATTTCACTAATAAATAAAAAAATTCCTTCTAGAATTTCTGCTAATAGTAAAACCCTTATTGACTATTTCATGATATCAGAAAATTCTTCGTCTTATAATTATTTTTGTTTTGAATTTCCATACTCAGATCACTGCCTTATAGCTACTTATTCGAATATTCTAAAAGTTTGTAAACCCTCTAAATCTTGGATAAAAATACGAGAAAAATCAACAGAAAATGTCGAAAAACTTCGACAGTATTTAAAAATCGAAAACTGGAATTCGATATATTCATCATTAACACCTAATGAAATGCTATCACATTTTACAAAAACTTTACTTTTCTATTTGGATATATGCTGCCCAGAAAAATATATTCTTTCATCCGAAAATACCAAAAAAAACTCAGAATAATGTTTCAAAACCATGGATTGATTCTAAATGCCTCGATTTAATCGAAATAAAGAAACAGAAATTGAAAAAATACTTAAATTCCCAAACACTGGAAAATCATAATGCTTATAAATCTGCACGAAATTTATGTAACATTGCTATAAGAAAAGCAAGTAATAATTATTCCCGTTTTCAGTATCAAAGTCTTTCTTCCCAAAAAAATAAATGGGAATTTGTTAACAATTTGCTAAATAGAAAAAACATGCGAACCGAAGAAATAGAAAGAATATACTATAAAGATAAATCCATTACAAATAAGAAGGAAATCTGCAATGCTTTCAATGAAGTTTTCCTAAATTTAGGAAACTACAACGGTATGAATGTACCTTTTTGCCTTAATAAACCCAAAGGAACTCCAACCTCTTTCTCTTTTCGTTTTGCAACAAAATATGAAATCATAAAGTCGATACAATGTTTAAAAAATAAATCCAGTGGACCCTCTCTAATACCAACGTGGTTCCTGAAACTCTCAGGTGACTTAATAGCTGAACCAATATGCTACATTTTAAATAATTGTATAAAACACTCCTTTTTTCCAGATGAATTGAAATTGGCAAATATAACACCATTATTTAAAAGAAATGATCCCGAAGATTGCGAAAATTATAGACCCATTTCGATCACTTCTCCAATCAGCAAAATTTTTGAACGAATTCTTTTTAATCAAATTAACGAACATCTTTGTAAACATGATCTCTACTCCAAAACACAATATGGTTTTCGTAAAGGTATTTCTACGAGCGACGCTTTAATACAAGCTACAGAAAAATGGCGATCAACAATAAATGATAATGAATACTCAGCAATTGCTTGCTTAGACCTCTCGAAAGCTTTCGATTCCATAGACCGCAGTATCTTACTACAAAAAATTAAAATTCTAGGTTTTTCTAATGACAGCATAGGTCTTATCTCCAGTTACTTATACAATCGCATGCAAAGAGTTAAAATTAATGAATCTTTTTCAGATTGGGTATGCACTAAAAATGGGGTTCCACAGGGTACAATTTTGGGTCCGTTATTATTTAATATTTACATAAATGATTTGTCCGAGCAAGTAACATGTGACGTTATACAATATGCAGATGACACAATATTATTTCATTCTAATAAATTTCCCGAAAAAGCGGTTCAAACTCTCGAAACAAACTGTGCTTCTCTTGCTAAATATTTTGCCTCTATAAAACTAAGAGTAAATCCACTAAAAACTCAATTCTGTATTGTTAAATCAAAAACTAAATCTACTGATTCTTCAAGATACAAACTTAATTTCAACCGCATTCAAATAAAACAGGTTGAGTCTCTTAAGTACCTCGGAATAATTTTTGACATACATCTAAATTTTGAAGAGCAACTAAATCATGTTATTAGAAAAATTGCCATATCGATTAAAGCAATTAACTTAATTTCTCAAAAACTTCCAACTAAAGAAAAAATTCAATTAATATATGCTCTAATATTAAGTCATTTTAACTATGCCAATGTACTCTACACAGATATAAGTCAATAAATAGTTAATATATTAGCTAATAAACAAACATATATTTGAACAAACAATGTTTGAACATTTATTAAACAAAGTTTAAACAAAATAATTTCCATTATTGTCTATAATCTTTTTCCAACGTTCCGGTAAGTCAATGAAAGCTTTCCTAAAGAATTCCCGTGGCTTCCCGTTAATCCAATCTTGAATAACGGTTTGGATTTCAGCGGGATTTTTAAATTTTTGACCATTCAGAGCGGATTTAAGCGGAGAAAAGAGATAATAGTCTGATGGGGAAATGTCGGGTGAATATGGGGGATAAGGTAATATTGTGAATGCGAGATCATGAAGCTCTTGAGTAGAAAGTCATCATGCTGGTGCATTTTCAGTAACTGTTGGCAAGTGTTTATCCGATTAGTTCTGTTTGCATCACTAAGCTGATGTGGCACCCATATATTGACCAAGTATTCTTTTCCCATATCTCGTAAGTGTCTACAAATGGTGCTGTGATGTACGTCTAAAACTTCTGCTATTTTTCGGGATGACGCATGCTTGTCTTTTCTAATGAATTCTTCAATTTCATTTAAGAAATCATTTGACGGGCAGCCAGAACGTTCAGCATCTTGCAGCTTCTCATTTCCACTCTCAAATTTGGTGATCCAATTTCTGCATGTTCTTGATGTCACAACATTAGAGCCTAGAGTTTCAGAATTTAATCCTCTCTTCCAGTTGTAAAACATAATTGCACGTAGGTTTTCTTGGTTTAAGTTCATTGTTGAGTAAATCGATTTTATTAATCAATACTATGCAATTCTAAGTCAAGTGACTATACCATTATTTTGTCAAAAGAGCTTCAGAGAAAAACTTATAAAACTATTATTTCATCAAAAAATATTTTCGGAAAAGACTTATGCGACAACCCTATATATCCACTTTTTTGGTTACATCACTTAATATGTCTTTTGTTAAGTTTTAAAATGTGTCCGGAATTTATGCCGGACTCTGAATAAACCCTTATTATTATTATTATATATTTGAATTCTTGTATAGATGAAAGCAAAACATTACAGTTCCTAAGGTATCAAATGATGTTTCTAGGGGTTTATTTTCTTAGAAATGCTTTTAGGTTCGTTGTGCTACTTACAATTTTGTCCCTATGCTACTACTACATTTGCCTTAAAATAGTCTCCATTGATCACCACAGCATCATCAAGATATCTGATATCTGTTTTCCTCTCAGTATCATCTCTCTTCATCTGGAGTCCAGATTCTGGACTATCAGTGATCTCTGATATAAAATCATATTTCACTTTGACTGTAGGAAGCTCATTAATTTAATTATTAGTGGGATAAATATTGATGGTCGATTCACTGTAGCTGCCAACATGGCAATTGGAAATAACCAGAGGCCTCTATAACTTTCTTTCATTGGCCTAAGTTTAACAGAAGGCTTTGAATGCTATCCATTTCATTCATATGGACAAGTTTGGTAAAATTTTGTCACTGCTAACACAAAATCAAAAGAATTCTGGATAACCATATTTGCCTTGATTTTTTATATATTCTCTCACTCTAGCATTTGCTGCACTACCAATTATATCAAAAGTATTTCTACTACAAGTAAGATTGCACATTATATGCTACATTGACACAAATTGCATAAGTTGTCAAAATTACCAAACTTATTCAAGATCAACAATGTGAAATAATATCTTTAATAACTTGACAATGCAACATAGAGCCTCTAAAATTCCTATCAAGAAATGATTTGATTTTTTTCAAAAGAATTTAGGAGCACAGTCGTCTGAAATATATTTGAGTGTTGGTGATGTCACTTACGTTGGTCAATGTAACTTAATGGTAATGATTCTCTAGATTTTTTACTTGAATCAAAATTTTTAGATTTAACAAATTTATCGCTACAAAGTACGTGACACAGTTCAGGTTGTCATAAGATGACAGCAAGTCCTAATTTGCTGAATCATATTATATGTTGAGATATGTCTAATATTTGACCTTATATGAATATATTTGATTGTGCGAAAACATTGTTCCATTGCTATTAGAAATTTTTCCCTCTGATATGTAATTTACGTGACATGAAATGATCCTATAACACTAGGTGTACCCCAGTGGTATATTCTATTTTGTCAGTGTCGAAATTTTGCGCCATGTGTGGACATTAACTCCGTTACCTAGTTTTTCTCAACAATCAAAACATAGCAGCGTATTTCACAGAATAGAAGCACATATCGAGGCCGAGTTTTTTCCTACCCCACTAAAGTTACCACTGGCTACCTTAGAGACATATTTTATAAAGATAATTTACAGGGGATCTTGGTTAATCAGATATCAGCATTTATATTTTGCATTCTCTGGCTCACTATTCTGCACTAATATGATTTTTTAAATTTATAAGCTCTTAAATTAATTGGAAGCTATGAAATTTACTTATGGCTTAATAATAAAAAAATTTTAAGTTTTATTTATTTAACAACATGTAGCATACTAAAAATGCACATTGCTCCGAGGCTTTTGTTTAAATTGTGTCTTTTCAGTCTGCATTATGTTCCAAATATAGGCCCCCTTCATATTAGCATCTCAATGATTTTGATACCTTGTCTCCATTTGTAAGACATCTTGATGAAAGTGCTCACCCTGTTCTTCGGAAACGCGCCCAAGATTCGGTGTAAAAAACCTAGATGTGAGTGCAAGTAGTGTAGTTTTAGTGACATACGACATCCCATTCGATGATGCGCCTGCAACATATTTTCAACAAGTTCTTGGAAATTATCATCTTTGATAATGGAATATGTCAACCATACAAAAGTAACAATCTGTTACATAATTTGTCGGCTCTCTCCAAATTCTCGGGATAGCAAATGGCATTGATCTACCAGAGCCTCTTTGCTAGGAATCCAAATCAGATCGACATGTTCCATATATAAAGTGTGGTGCCCATGTGTTGTCTTGGTCACCCATTGGCATTTCAAAGTATTCGTGGTATGATCAATAAAATTTAGCAGTAATATTTATTGGATGCCTTAGCTGTTTTTCCCCAATATAATAGGCACAAACATAACAAAAACTGCCCGATGAATGTCTACATTGTCTCGAAGAAGAATCCATTAAGTGTAAGTAATTAAAATCTAAAGCAAAACATTTAACATTAATAGTAACATTTTAGAACATAAACACTGTTAGAGTAAAAACTATAAATACAAAACCAACATGACAATATAGCCAGCTAATCAAACAAACCAAAAATTAAATCTCAATTTCTGACTAACGAATTAACTTCTGGTAAAAATGGTTGCCATTTTTGAAATCAGCGTAGCAAAAAGGCCTATATACACTCAAAAAACTGTTGAGGGCAATTTTTGTTACATTGTGTAATTCTTTGGTTCGAAGTTTTGCTTAAAAGATTTTCCTTTGCACTGAGTAGCAGATTCACTAACACTGAGAGAGAAATGATTTGAATTGTCTGATATTGGTCTTGCGCAGTGGTTCTCAACCTTTTTTCTCATTAACCCCATTTTCCTCTACATTTTTAGCTGCCCCCTTCAAAAAATCACTAATAAAATAGTAGAGGAATTTTTAACATATAATAAATAATTATGCTTTATTTTGAAGGAAAACTAAACTAATCCATGTAAATTAATTAACAATTAATTTTATATTAAAAAAATGGAACAGCTGTGTGAATATTTTTAAAATAGCGCAAATTTACGTTTAAATTCCATTCTCAATAATGAAAACCGATCTAAGGACCACCAAAATGTCACGGTGGACCTCCAATTTGTTATTTTTTATGTGTGGACCTCAGTAAAGTTACATGGACCCCCAGGTTCTGCAGATAGATTTGCTAGAAATGTATGGAGAACAAGTAGTTGGTCCTCTTCAAGATTACTAAATAGAGCTAGTAATGTTGCATGGGTAGAGGATATGCGAGAAGCATTTTCTAATATGAAGTTCTCACCGTGGATGTTGTCAAGGAATGAACTTTATATTTCATTTAAAATCTGCGGCGACATCTTTATCAGAGAAGAGCTAATTGAACGACCAACCACCTTCGACGAATCAATTAAGCATTATGAGACAAAGTTTATATAAGGTAGACAATGGTGAAGATTTAATTTTTATAATAGCAACTATAGGATAATTCCACATTCGTAAACTATCTGGGTTCAGTAATGTTTATTTATCATTCGATATCTTATGTGTACATAGTAGTATAATTACATTGTATTTTGTAGTTAATGGCGTTATTCTTTTGAAAAATCAGTTATATATTGTAAAAATGTCTAGATTGGCTTATCGCGAACTCCGAGAATAACAACATGTTGTTATTATCGAAGTCTGCGGTCTTATCTAATATATTAATCATTAACACTTAAGAAATGTAATCAAGTTTTACAAAAATTTATATTTATATTTGGCTATATGCTACCCAGAAAAATATATTCTCTCATTCGAATATTTAACAAAAAAGCCCAAAATAGTGTTTTAAAACCATAAATTGACTCTAAATGCATGGACTTAACTAAAAAAAGAGACAGAAGTAGTAAAAATTCATTAATTCTTAAACAATGCAAAATGTACAGTTATCAATATCATTTGCGCATGAATTTTTTGCAAAAACACATTTCGAGCACATTTTGACATGTAAATGATTACTGACATGCAAACTTGTAAAGCCAAATCATATAATTTTATTATTTTAAAGTATTGATCTAAACTTTGGAGAAACCATGAAAATCTCTTCTTTACAATTTTAAAATTTTTTGGTACATGAAAATATCAAAGACAACTCTTCTTTTTTCAATTCACTTGGTTAATTTATCGTCTCCTTCAAATATTTTCTCTTGAAATATTCAAAATCTTGTAAATTTTATCTTAGACAAGAATTTAGTTGAAGGAATATTATTATTAATCTTTGATAGTTTTTTCATAATCTTGGTCTCATAATCTAAAGTACATTGCAGAATAATGTTATTTTTGTTTGAAATTGAAAGGTGATCAATCATTCTATTATTAGCATCAGTACTTTTGATAATTTTTTCGATATTGCCTACTAATTTTTTGCATTATTTATTATTTAGTTTGCAATTTGTCTGTTGTAATAATTGACTTGACAGTATGCTTTTTTAGTCATTTACTTTTGTAGTGGGTTGAAATTTTTGGTTTGATTTATAGGGGAGAGGCTGTTACACTTGAATTATTATCACGTAAGCAATCTAAGAATCCATTCTTAAATTTAGAAATTAAATTGAAGTATTTGATTTTAGATTGAATTGATGTTTAAAATTCATTAAATTACAAATTTAGCATTTTGTAAAATATCATATACATTAGATTTGAGAATCGAACATGTTTGACTTTCCCACACATTTTTGCTAATAATGCTATGTTATGTGTTAGTATTAATAAGAAGTAGGGGAAATTAGTGACAATAATGATTGATTCTCAATTGTTTTCTAGATGACCTCTAAAGGTATCTTACTTGCAAACTTTTCACTTTCTAGTCAATGCTTGGCTAATTTATCCAAGTATTTACCTAATCAAAAATAACTTCATGTACATTTGGTTTCAGAAAAAATTATTCAACATCAGACGCACTTATACAAACGACAGAAAAATGGAGAACACTATTAGACTCTAATAAATTTGTTGCTATTGCCTGTCTTGACCTCTCAAAAGCATTCGATTCTATTAACCATGATATATTAATAAGAAAATTAAAAAATATTGGTTTTTCTCTTAACAGTGCTCACCTTATATCTAATTACTTAAGTAATAGACTTCAGTGAGTTAAATTAAATGATACTTTTTCAAATTGGTTGTCTGTCAATAATGGTGTACCTCAAGGAACCATACTAGGTCCCCTGCTATTTAATATTTATGTGAATGACATGAGGGAAATTACTGACTGCGAAATAACACAATACGCCGATGATACATCTATTTACTGTGGAAATAAATCCTTAGATAAAGCTGTAAAAGTTATTGAATCGAATTGTATAAAATTGAGCAACTATTTTAACATGCATAGATTGCGTATTAATACGAAAAAAACTGAATTTTGCATAATGCAACCTTTTAGAAAAAAAACGGACATCTCCGACTATTCAATTAATTTCAATAATTCATCTGTTATACCTGTTAATAAGTTTAAATATCTAGGAGTAATAATAGATTCAAATCTTAATTTCACGTCGCAAATAAATACTATTATTAAAAAAATGGCTATAGGTATTAGAAAGATATCCCATGTTTCCCAACAGTTACCCCCAATTGCAGTAATTCAAATGTTTCATGCATTTGTTATGAGTAATTTAAACTATGCTAATATCTTATATACTAATGTACACAGCCAAATGTTAAAAAAGCTTCGAGTTCAACTAAAATGGGCATTAAATGTTTGTAATAAAAACTCTTCTAAAACAAAAGAATATATTTCTAAATCTATTCTTTTTCCACAAGAGTTAATTATTTACAATATTATTATTTATTTCTTCAAATTCATAAAGAAAATACCACCCTACAACGAGATATCATTCTCATTTTCGACAGATTGTCTGAAGCAAAATAAACGAACAAAAAACTACTCACGTGTTAAATTTAATAAAAATATCATGAGTCAATCCTTTATTAATACTGCAATTTATAACTGGAATATATTGCCAAAAGAAATGAAAATAATAGACAACCTTAAAAAATTCAAAAAAGAATTAAAATTATTATTTCTCAAACAAAAGTTTATATCAGGTAGATCATGGATAGGATTTAAATTTTATAATAACGATTATACAATAAATCGAAATTAGTAAGCTATCCGTAGTCAGTGTATTTTTTAGTCAGTGTTGTTTTATTTATTTCATTTTTGTTATTATTCATTTTTTTTGTACATAGTAGTTAATGACGCTATTCATTTGAAATATCAGTAAAATATTGTAAAAAAATTCAAATGAATATAGATTATCTTATCTTATCTTAATTTGAAAATTTAACAGATGTTCTACAGTAGTGTAGTGGAGGGGCTGCTCAGACCACCTTGCTATATTCGATTGTGGATCCAGCCCCTTGTTAAAGTTATATTGCGGTGTGGGGTTTTTATTTTATTTTTTCAGAAATTTAATTTTATCAAAATATACTATAAACATTCAGAACTCAGTTTTGGAGCCCCCTTATTAATTATTTAGGAGTACAGCCCTAGTGTTCCATAGGGAACAATTTTAAAACCCTTTATTTTTTAATATACACAATAGGGGAAAGAGGGTTAGGACTTATAAAAAAACTGATTTGGAATGTACTTAAATGAACAATTTTGTAAAGTTCATTTATGAATTTCACTATTGAAGCTATGTATCTGAACTTTCTAATTTGAGATGCAGAACTTCCAAAAAATTGAAATTTATTAGTTGCCTAAGGCTAGAACTAAAAATGAAAACTTACTCTCTAGATGCTTTTAGAAAAAATCAATTGTGTTAAAGCTTCATAAGTGGAATGAATTTGTTTTATTCATTATATTGGATATCTGAATTATATTTTGCAGCAAATTTCTGTGTTTAACTGTATTTATTGCTTCAATATTTTTAAGTATTAAAAATTCTCAGGCCGTCATTATTAAAGTAGGGCTTAAACTAACTTGAAATCGATAGGCAATCGTGTATATTCGTAGAGCTATCCAATTGAAGTATATGCTGAGATCTGCTCCTGTCTGTTCTACCATATATACATTATGACAATGTTCATTAACCAATATCTTGATTACCCCAATTTAGAAATTGCATAGCCTATCAGAAGAAAATTATAATCAAGCACTTCAAATTAGAGATAAGCACTACAGGTTTTGTAAAATTATTTCCACCAGAGAGAAAAAAACTACGCCGCTAGCAATCGCAATGTCGTTTTTACCACAAACGACCGCAATAAATGAAATTTTACGGGGGTTTACCGCAACAATGCCGATTTTTATCTTCGTATGAAAAGATAAATATTTCCTGAATTGCATTTTAGAGTTATGGATCATTGTAGAAAAGCTTAGAGACATTTTCTTAGGTAATTTTCATTTCATTCAATTTTATTAGAGTAGTATCAAATTTTCCATGAAATATGTAAAAATTACTTTTAATATTTTGTATGTGAAATCTCTTAGTTTTGCTTCAGAAACTGTATTTTTGAGAAATACTTAGAGATCTTAAATCTTAGAGCAGAACACATTATCTGTATAACTTTTATTCCACCGCAATTTGTTTAAATTCTACAGCTAACCACCCCAATGGTGTAAATCGCTACCGCGGTATATTACCGCACCGCACTAATCTCTACTTCAAATAAATATTCGAGAAGTGAAATTTTGTCAAAATATTTTTTTGCTTTAAACTCCCATGGAATGTTATTAAAGTTATTAGAAACTTTATGTTTAATGTGTTGAAAGTTGAATTGAAAAATTCATTGTTGAAGTACTATTCCCGGGAATATCATTAGTGTATTTCAACTACTATGATACTTTTCCTTACTGTATTATACATTGACTTTCAAATATCCACACCTACTGCACAAATTTGTTCCAAAAAGGATATAGCAGGCATAGATGAAGCTTGGGAGATTAATTGTTTGTTAAAAGAGGATCTGCATTTAACTGCAAACAACACAACAATCAAAGTTATTGGAATTAAAAGTGGTGCTCAATTCAGTTGGGCTGCATTTGGTTCTAGAACTTTCACAAGTCAAAAGCACTTAATTTTTGAAAATCTAGCATTTTATTCAGAAAGGTTTCAAAAACTATATACGAAAAGTCTTTCGTTTGTTAACGCTAAAATCCAATTAGGAAAATATCAAGTTAATATGATTAATAAGAAATTTCCAGAATGCAATTTAATTATCCGATTTTGTGAAATAACAAATATTTATAAATCGGTTTACAACCCTGCAACACCATTCATTTATTACTGCGCTTATACTGAGGTTACAATTACAGATACCAAAATTTTCAATGTTAATGATCGTAGCGAGCTTTTTAAACTCAGAGGCTCAAAAAAGAATATTGTTCACTTTGAAAACAATTTGATTGAAAATAATAACAAACTTACATCCTTACTAAATTGTACAAATTCACAGATTTTTTTCAGAAAAAATATAATTAAATATAACAGAAATATTAAAGAAATTCTGTCATCTTTCAAAAGCGATATTGTGCTGGAAGAAAATATCTTTTCATTCAACGTGAAATTTGAAAATATTATCAAGATATTAAATAATCCCCAAGATAACCTGTCGGCTTCAATTATCAACAATGTTTTCCAGCGCAATGTGGGAGTTCAACTGATGTCATTGGAAAATATGAGATCAGTTAAAGTTCAGAATAATGTATATGAATTGAACATGCTAAAAAGTGAATTTATAGTTTTATTTAATGCTACTGCAATAACAATGGAAAGTGAAAGTTACAGAATGAATCACGTGGTGAATTACTTTAACTTTAGTGCTGCAAAAAATGTTCATTTTTCTAATAGCAAGTTTGTGTACAATTACATGGATTCAAGTAAAAGATGTCCCTTCGTAAATAACGGGAGCTGGTTGAATGCTACATTGTCTAACGTTACAATTTCATCATTTAAAAATGTCTTGAAGTATTTTAATGTTTCTACTGAAATTTGTCCAAACCTCAATGTGACACATAACATAAATGATTGTCCCACCGATTATAAAAAATACTATAAAATCACTATGGCCATCGTTATCACTATATTAACGGCATTCATATTATATTGGTTGAAATCTAAACGACAAAAGACCATGAACAGATTGACGCAAACGTATAGTTTATTGTCTGGGACGCCTGAACCACAATATGATTTACCTTATGAAGATAGATGAAAGGATTCCTTTAATAACTCTGAGATGACATTATGCTGAAAATTTGTATATTTTTCAAAAAATTATATCATTCAATTATATATTGCATAAGCATATATATATATATATATATATAT
>CABFPE010000046.1:243159-259780 GCA_900660155.1 Hofstenia miamia
TATATATATATATATATGCCATTCATAGCGAAATTTTCCATTTATTAATAACATTACCTACATATTTGAATCCTATTGGCAAAGCACAAAGCATGTTTTGGGCAGCTTACATGTTATTAAAAACTAGTTAAAATTTACAAAATAACGATGTTCATATTCTTTTGTTTAAGGTTTTTCAATGAAAATGTAGGGCATTGTTCTATTGAATAAAATTGTTTTTGAAGTGCGCCTATAGATAATGGCACTGTTTATATCAAATGGGACCTATAAATCTAAATATTCAATAAGGCTTTTATGTTAAGCCAATAATAACGTAAAAATACAGTTCAATTGAAATGCTGCAAAAAACAACATGTTTAATCACTGCTGCAGGCGATTAATTAATTCAGCAATTTATTCTTCAAATGTAAAATATTTAAATTGCTTTATGATGTCGAACGATAATAATTTTGTAATACATGCATTGACGATTTTCAGAACTGCTTTCAGTGAACTGTTCATCATATGTATATATATATATATATATATATATATATATATATATATATATATATATTAGAAATCGTAGATTTGGGCTATTTTTTACAAAATATATTTAAAATATATATTTCACCACAATATAATTATATCCGTATCAACTACCTTACTATTCTCTCTACAAAATTTTCGTCTGTATTTTAATAGCATAAAAAGGTGGCGCATAGCAAGTAAGAATAGGAAACAGAATATGCATGCATATCTAAGAACATTAGTAATTATTTTCTTATCCTTCTGAAGATTTGATTGGAAGTGATATTTAATAATATTTTGAAAAGGAAAACTTAGTTCTACTTTTAGTTATAATTCTATAAACCAATCTTTAGAAAGATGCGTTTACAGTAGTATTTAAAAGTGTTGGAGAAGTAGAAGCGATTACTATAGGATTCAGCAATTCCAGATCAGGTAATTATTCAACAAACATTAAGCATTTAGTGTTTACAGATGTTAATAGTATCCATGAAAATTTCCGTAGGCCAAATAAAATACGTCCAAAATTGAAACATTTACATGGATATTTAAATAGGGATAATAGTGTAGGCTAAACTTTGGAAATTTAAGCCATTTCTTAAGTATTATTAAAAACTTTGTTGTAGTTATTGGATGGGAAATTGGTCTTATTCAAGTGATTGATATAGAAAAAGGTGACTACGCAAAGGTCTATCCAGTGGACAAGCTCTTAAAAGGAACTGAAAATTATATTACGGTCAGACGACAAGACTTAGTGCTAAGTAAGATTTGATTAAATCTTATGGAATACCTAAAGTAATTATTAATTAATCTTAGGCAAATGATCAATTCCACCTAGCGAGCCAAGATAATATTACTTTCTACTTAGTATAAGTAATAGAATTATATTATAATACATTTCAACAGCTCAGTTTGTATGATGCATTACCTTTAAGGAAAGTTATGTTGCTATTTATAAGTACTACTCTTTTCAATGTATTGTAAATAAATATATACTACATCAAAGTTCAGTAACTTTTCATACAAATATTTTATAAAATCCGGGGTAATATTCTTTGGAAAACGTCAAACTAAAATCACATTTAGGAAATTTAATTTTCCTTGAAAAAATTTAAATTTCTCAGTAACAGAACTCACAGTCTGTAGGTAAAGGACCGATAGATGGACACGGTTAAAATTTTTCAGGCCCTCGCAGCCCGTCAACTATTACTTCAAGCCCGTTTTGCCCGTGTTGGAATTTTTTAGCCCGTTTTAGGCCGGCCAAAATTTATTGATCTATTTCAACACATTAATTTTTGGCTGTAGCACTAAGTTCAATTTGATTACAATCTCTTTCTGACTGAGCAGAAGGTGCTTGGTTGGCATATATCTTCAATGCAACGTTGCACAAAGTTGAATAGGTGCTTCTATTGAAATTTCAAAAATTTATATTTACAAGCTTGTTACAATTCATTTTATTCGGTCCTTTTTGTACCTAATTTCCTAAAACTTGGGCCCGGCTCGTGTCCATTTCTGAACGGACCTACACAACCAATTATAAAAAAATTGCATAAAAAATCCAATCAATAATAAGCGTAGTCCTTACCCTACCATAATCTATTTGAAATGCGATATTTAAGTTCATGACTTCATGAAAATGGCCAAACAGGCATATAATACCATTTATATCCTTCTAAAGAATATGTAGGTAATATAAGAGAACAAAGATTCATTTTTGTGATATCTGGCAAAGGTGCATTAATTTAAAATGCTTTTTTACTAAAAAAAACTTTTAAGCTTTCTCAGAATAGACAAGCCTAAGTTGTTCATATGGTTTACATTTCAATTGAATTAACCCCATGCAAGTGCAACTGTATTGCTGTTGATAGAGTTGCTATTTAGATGAAGAACGACTTGCTATGATGCTTGCTGCAAAGAAAATTGAACTAATAAAGGATGCCAAATGTATTCGCGTCCCGAAACAGTGGTCTCAATATGGTGGTTGTCAGATGGAGATATTATCATCAGGTCGCTGCCTAACTACAAGACGATCTCAATCTGAAGTATATTCAGGAATATGTCAGGAAATTACAAATCAAATTTATTGGAGTAAGATCATGCAGTTTACTAATGCTGTCTAAAACACTCTTTCTGGCAATTGGTAATTCCTGGTTTTAGGTCATAGATATCGCATCATTGCAGACTTCAAAATAACATCTGACGAGGAAGCAGGAGAGGGCACAGGGGAAGTTCAAATTATTTTCCTATACAAGCAGTTAGATCAATTACAGTTTGTAGAAGATGTCCTTGCTACGAAATCGTAAGCATTCGATAATATTTAAACACATAGTTAGCATTAGTGCATGTATGATATGAAATACAGTGTCTTTCAAAAGTCTTGGTAACATTATAAATGTGTATATCTCATGAACTATTCCATGTAGAAAAATGAAACTGGTGTCATTTTGCGAAGCTTGTGTAAACAAGTTTTTGGTCATACTAATTATTGTTGTCTTATTTTTCCAGGTACAGTGATGGCGTTCTCTCAACAAGAAAAGGCATTTTGTGTCCTCCAATTTGTAAAGACTAAATCGTGGACACGTGTTCAGCGTGCATTTCGCAAGAAATTTGAAAAAGAAGCCCCTGAAAGGAAATCCTTTGTCAGATGGCATGCTAAATTTGTGAAAAATGGGTGTTTGTGTCCAAGTAAGCCAACAGGTCGCCCTTCAATAGGGGTGTACGATGCATTGAAATTTCAATGCATTGAATTGACTAGCTGTCGAATTGAATTGAATTGATTTGAAATGCCGCATGGACGAAATTCAATTCAATGCAAAACCGCTAGAGTTCAACCAATCAGATTTATTCGTTTACCTTACACCACGTCGTCATAAATTTCTCACATTAAATTAACATCGCTTTGCGTCTTCTTTTACATCTTCTGCGTTCACTTAATTTACCATTCAACGTTCATTTCCAGATTACAGGATGACTAGTTCGACAACATCGAAGCATCCGATATGGTTGTACTTCACCAGGGTCCAAACTGAAGATATCTGCATATGCAAAAAATGCAAAATGCATATCTTACCAGAATTCCAACACTACAAATGCTGTCGCTCATCTAGAACGTAAACATAGCTCAATATTCGTAGACTTCAAGCGGAATAAAGCCAATTACGATGTTGCAAAGAAGCCAAATCACTCAGAAAATTGCAGAAATGATTGCGGTTGATATGCAACCTTATTCGTTTGTTGAAAACAAAGGATTCCGTTCGCTGCTAAATTCGCTTGATTCAAGGTACGAAATCCCATCGAGAACTACATTTTCACGCAACGTAATTCCGAAAATGTTCAAGAGATAGCAAGAAAAATTGAGGAGGCGTTTAGTGGAAGGTCAGATGGAATTCATTGCCATTACCAGTCATATTTGGTCGTGACGAAATCAAGATTCATTCATTGATTTAACTTGTTATTATCTTGATTCCAATTTCAACGTGCACAATTATTTGCTGGATTCTCATTATTTTCCCGTGAAATATTTTAGAGAAAATTGATTTTGTTCTTGACACTTATGAGATTAATCTCAATTCGACAAAACTGATTGTTATTGCGGATAATGCTAGTAATTATGTTAAAGCGTTTGGAGGCATAAGACACAGCGTGCCTTCGTTACCTTGTTTTAGTTATACATTGCAATTAGCAATAAATGATGCCGTAAACGCAACAAACAACTTGAGAAACACATTAAAAACTGGAAGTAAAAATGTGGAACATTACCATCGCTCAAATACCGCTCTGCAAAATTTAATTCGAAATTAACAAAAACTTGGCATGAATGAACTGAAACTAGTTTCTGCAATTGACACTCGGTGGAATTCTGAATATTTAAAGGAAAAACGATTGCTTGAAGTCAGGGAGCCCCTAACATTATCAATGATGGAAATCAATATGACTTTGTAACAAGCGGAGTGGACAAATATACAAATTTTGTGAACGCGTTGAAACCATTTTATGATGCTACAGTTACATATCATCAGGAGAAAAATTCGCTATTCTTTCCACAATAATTCCAATTCTACACGGTCTTCATTCAGTATTAGATAACTTCATTGCTAATTCGTCATCTGATTTTACCACACTTCTTTGTCGTAATCTTAAAGAAAACCTTTCTATACTTTTCCCAAACAACTATCATGACAGCAAATATCACTTGTTGTCCATGTTAATTGACCCCAGATTTAAGGATATATTATTGTCTGAAACTGAGTCACGTTTAGCAAAATTATGTTTGCAGGTGCAACCAGCAAGAACTCACAGAAGCTGTTGCTGTTTCTGCTTCATCAAGTTTTTGGGGCGCGTTCGACGAGGCAGCACGAAGGAAAGTCCGCAAAACCGCAGAGCAGCCTGAAAGCTCTGCATGTGAAGAGAAGATGAAAACTTTTTTCAGCGCTGCCACATTCTAAAACTGAATGCCCTTTTCAATTTTGGCGAAATCAAAAATCAAAATTTCGACATTTTCAGTTGCTGCAAAAAGTCTTTAGCGATTCTGGCTGCAGCAATTCCATCCGAAAGAGTGTGGTCGGATGCTGGGAATATAGTAATGGCAGCTAGGCAAAGACTTTCGTTAATAAATTTTCGGATGTTGTTATTTTTGAGAGGAAATTTTAAATAAGTTGAATCTGTTCAGTTTTGGATTTGAAATAATTTTCTTGTATTGAATGGAATTGATTTTTCTCTCCATTGAATTGAAATTGAATTGATTTTGAAAAAGCCTGAATCGCACACCCCTACCCTTCAACCATTGACGTCGAGATGCTGGAACGCGTTTGGCAGGAAATAGACTATCGACTAAATGTCTACCGTGTGACAAATGGTGCTCATATTGAGCAACTTTGAAGATTCCCCACAAAGCTTAAACTTTAACCTTTCCAACGGCACCAATTTTATTTTTCAACTCCTAATAGTTTTTTAGTTATTAAAAATCGTTATGTTCCCAAGACTTTTGAAACGCCCTGTAGTTTAACAAAAACAACTTAGCCTATTTTGAAAATCCATTTTAACTTGTAATATTCGACTGATTGTCGGTCGGTGCGTATTTGAATTCTGTGCAAATTGATATGAAATATTATCTTCTAAATTGTCAATTTTTCAATATATTCTAAAACAATACTACGTATGAGAGATAATTTTTCAGGACAGAAATATCCAAAACTTTTAAATTCAGAAGCTGTGTAAAAATCTATTGGCTGCCTGCATGCCTTTAATATATTATGTATGCATGCGTATAGAACCTAGAAATATATTAAAACTTTCATTAAGACTTAAAATTTATTTGTTACATTTTCAAAAATTTTTTAACCTCATATTTGTATGTTAATGTATTAATAGAGAAATAGCTAAAAGTTTGCCTCATCAAATTTGCTTTCACACAGATTTGGATTTATAGAAATACTAATATATTTTAAAATATACATTTATTAAAATCAAACTTGCTTTACATTATATAATTTGTAATAGCTTGAGAGAAAAATTTCTGAGCTGGAGAAACCGTAATAATATTACTAATTAGACTCTAACTTTTGAAAATGATGTCATAGGCTAATAAAGAATAGATGCGGTGGCGTCTTGTTTGGATTTGAAAAATAAAAACACCTTATAATTGAGGTTAGAGTTACAAGGTTAGAGTTACTTTACTAACCCCTCAAGTCCCCATGAAACTCCTAGGGCGAGATTTTACCTCCAACCCGTTCCACGAGGTTGATGGGACCCCTGTGGGGCCTCACTAACACCCACCCTACTGGAAGAGGCTGCAAATAATATTAGTAATGGGGGGAGGACTTGATATTTAATTTTGTAAACATTTGTTAATAATTCATAAAATACCTATCAAATACATAATACTAATGTCGTATTTATACAGTTTCTGATAACATAAACACGTTTAATTTATAATATAATAGGAATCGAACAGTTCAATATGTTAATGTGAAGTTAACCAATCTGGCCTGATTTTATTTTGTTATGAAAATTATTACAGCACTTTAGATTTAACCTGTTTAGGTAGTAGAATAGTTAAAACTTAATTATCTTTATAATAATTTGAATGTGAATTATATGAAAATGTACGAAAATTCGTTCTTTGAAATTATGCTGCAAGTCTTAGAATGATGGAGTTCTATATATGGGTGCAAAATTATCTGTTCCAGTCATATATATATATATATATATATATATATATATATATATAATCTATAGTACATGTTTTTAGTAATACATTTAGTTGTTATCAAAAATCAAAGCAATTGTCCATTGACTGTCAATTTCAGCCTGATATGTTTCTTTTTCGAAAAAACACGGAATTCCAAAAGGCTTACTTGTGCTTCACTTCAAATGCGCATTCAGTATTTTCTGTTCAAATATTGAATGTCCAAATGCTAAATTCAACAAACCACCAGCTCCTTAAGTAAGTACACATTCCGTTTTTATATTTGACTACAAAATTTGTATTAAATTAATTTCTATGAACTGTTTTCAATCGGACTCTCAAATCATCTCAATATTTTAATATACTATATTCAGTCATCTTTGATGTTTATCCCAAGCAACGTTTTAATTAAAAATTAATAAGAATCAAAGAGCAACATACTTGCCAAAAAATTACAGATAAAATAAAATATATAGAAATCTATATGGATAATACTAATAAACACAATGTATAATAATAAAAACAATGTTTATGTAGGTGTTCAATATATGATGTGTTTCGAATGCATGAAGAGTGTTGCTGTTTCCTAGTGTGAAGGGTTTTATTAAGAGTGATTTCTGTAGTTTTTTCCTAAACTTTTTGTAATTGTTTCTTATTCGCTTTTNCAGCTCCTTAAGTAAGTACACATTCCGTTTTTATATTTGACTACAAAATTTGTATTAAATTAATTTCTATGAACTGTTTTCAATCGGACTCTCAAATCATCTCAATATTTTAATATACTATATTCAGTCATCTTTGATGTTTATCCCAAGCAACGTTTTAATTAAAAATTAATAAGAATCAAAGAGCAACATACTTGCCAAAAAATTACAGATAAAATAAAATATATAGAAATCTATATGGATAATACTAATAAACACAATGTATAATAATAAAAACAATGTTTATGTAGGTGTTCAATATATGATGTGTTTCGAATGCATGAAGAGTGTTGCTGTTTCCTAGTGTGAAGGGTTTTATTAAGAGTGATTTCTGTAGTTTTTTCCTAAACTTTTTGTAATTGTTTCTTATTCGCTTTTCAATATTCCACAATTTAGTTGATAAGTCATAAAACCTATTGGAATTTTTATTTAAACACAAAAACTTTTGCGATCCCATATTTTGTTTAACATAGTCATTTAAAAAGCACAGAGAAGTTTCATGAGCTTTGAATTTAAATAAAATGAATAGCATGTGTAGATGAATTTGGTAGAACGAAGATAATATTTTAAAATAATTATGATATAAGATGCTATATGTCATGTTTCTGTGCAAAGATAAATGTCTTTGATAGAAGCATGCGATGTTTAGAATTTAAGTCGGTGAAAAGAAACGAACAATATTGAAAATGGGACAAGTAAAAAGCATGTATCAGTAATTTATGATAATTGCTTGATATTGCCTTGCGTAACTCATAAAGATATCTAATACCTTTAGTCCATTTTTTGAATCTTATTCAGAAGAAATTTTTCAAATTTTAATTCATTTATCTATCTCTACTCCTAAATAGCAAACTTATTCGCTTTGCTTTATTAGCTCATTATTTATCTTTAGTTCAAGATCGCTTATTATTATTAGATATGTGATATATAAACAATTTCAGATAACCCAGCGGTGATAAAGATGTCAATAACAGGTGAATTGACAACCTTGAGAAAGATAACATTCAGATTGTTGTGTAAGCTTAATTTTCCACTTACATGAAAGTTAACCTAATCAGAAAATGCTTACTCATTAAAAAAGAATCATTTTCAGCAAGAAAGCTCAAAATATAGTCTAAAAAGTTTTTCTTATTTGAAAGTCTTGCTCCCTTAGTACTTGCTTCCTATGAGGTTTCCATTTTTTATACCCCTTTTAACTAAAGCCCTAAGAAATTTTATAATGCTTCCGCATCAGCTATCAGTTGTATTGCATTTTCAACTTGGGGCACAAATTTTGAATCATCCTTTATATGATGTATACTTGTAAAAATGTTAACTTTTTGAAATACTGCTACCGTGTCGTTTTGTGTTCACAGATCAAGAAAAAATGAATTTCTGATCTTGTCATTTTTGTCTCATTGACGAACCTACTAAGGAGGCACTCTTGACACATTTCACCGTATGAGTAGCATTCATTTTAACAGTTAACGTAAAATTTCATTACTGTTTGGCCAGTCTCATTGTGTTGCTGCACTTAGAAATAAATTGTATACCAGTACTCGTTTTTCTAAAATTTATTTTACGGTACGAATAATTTGGTTCAAAATTAGACTATTTAAGCTATTTTACATGGCACAAAAAATTGTTGCAATTCCCGTCAAAGTTCAGGGAATTTTTCCTGTGCTATTAATCCAGTAAATTTAAGGATAGCATACTTATTTAGCAGACTACTCTATTTTAGCAACGCCAATTTTCTGAGTTACAATAAATCAATTGATGGATGGAGAGGAACAGCCTTTGCAGAAATTAAGCGAATTAAATTTGAAGATGACTTTGATGGAGTTGCAACAGTTGTCCGTCCATATTTATGCAGTGGCATCGCATGTGATGTATCCAAACAATTATGTCCAGGTAAACGTTTTCACAAAACAATGTTCAAATTCTAAAATTGTTGAGATTTGGGAATTTTTGTGTCGAAATTGTATTTAACTAGAATCCCTTATGCTCGAACATGGTCATTGATACTTCAATATTTTTGTATATAGAATTACGATAGTATTCTATTATATTCAATAATAGAATACTGTATGAGAAGTTGGTTGACATTGCCAGGTCATGGAAAATATTCTGATATGATAGTGTTTGAATGCCTACTGCAAAATATATTTTTCGCACGGTGGCGTACGAAAACCGATTCTGAGAGATATTTTAAATACATGGTGATTGCACTAAATGGACCTGAATTTTTATATCGTTTCCAATATTTTCTATATCTTGAAGCAAGAGGCATTGTAGAGCCGCCTTTTTTCAAAGGAAATATTTTAAGAATTTTGGGGCAATTTACTTTTTATTTACCTTGAGATCAACAAATTCTATGGGAGAATAAAATTCAAATCGCCCACAAATATATCAAGTATTTCCTTTGAAGATAAGCAGAACTGCAATGCTTCGTCATGCAGAAAGATTTGGAAACAACGTAAAAATACAGGCCCATTTAGCGTAATTGTTAAACATTTGTTCATGCATTCATTAAGATAGCACTCACAATAGGGGACAGAAATATTTTTCAGAATTAGATATTTTATTTAATGACTAACTCTATTTGTAATTATCAGACAATGGCGTTTGCAAATTAATACAACTTGCTGTTACTACAACCCATCCATCTGAATTTAACAGGTAAAATAGAAGAAAGATTTGCAATTTGACTATGTTTATATTTCTAAAACATTACATATAGTTGAGTAATATGCATTTGTTCATATTAACAAATTATCACAAAATGAGCATGAAAAAGTTAATGAGTTCTCTTTAATAACCTCTGATCTTTCAAAATATTTTCCCTGAATGTTGATGTACCTCTTCCACCGCTTTGAATATAGTCTTACTTTTTTCTTCATCAACAGCTTCATTGGATGGCTGGCCAGGCTTCTCTTTGTCTTCTATACCAAATTTCCCAATTTCAAATTTCTTAACACAGTTTTGACATGTACACACAAACAACATCATTTGAGTTATAATTCAATGAGCTTTCTGTTGCAAAAAAACCGCTTGTCAATATAATATATAGAACCAGAGTTATTATTGAAAAATGATGTGCAAATGTATATTAATTAACCCTATACAATATTTAATATATTATGGATAGGTAAACGCTATGAGTTATCTTGTCAAGTTTGGTTGATCGAAAATAAAAGCCAAGTTGCAAATGTGTCAATCTCCTGTTTTTTATCTTATCCGTCTTACAATGATGACACTGATGATGTGGATAATGACATCAATCAATCGATAGCATTTACAGGGTAAGTAGCTTTGCTTAACAAAATATGTATAATGTTTTCAAATGGTTAATCCCAAATATACTTTGAAAAATTTGACTTAACGTGGTAATATTGAAGTCAAGCAAAGAGATTTTTAGGAAGCCCATAAGACTTAAATTTTGTTTATGTTTGTTAATGTGAAATGAATTGAATAATTGAATCATAACTATGCATTTAGAGAGGCCACAGAAAGAAAATGGATGCCATTAAAAGGTGAAATGCGTGTGCCAGATAAATTTGGCACATATCTTGTAATTGAATTCACTTGTGATAACCAACTTTGTCACTTCTGCATCTCAAAAGTTTGTTTGACTGAATTAGAAGATTAACTCATATATTTTTAACAGCAATGTTTGTTATATTTGTGAAATGAATTAGAAATATTAGATTATTAATAAAAACACAAACATCTCTGTTACTAAAGCAATAAAATTCAGCTTCACAGAGTCAGTTGAATTGTGGATTTCTATTCTTTATTAAAATGCTCTCTGCAATTAAGAGGGAAAATATGCCAGATTAACAATGTAATATTTTTTGGGTCAAAAGTCCATCACATTTTTTAAATGTATTCAAAAAACACCACCTTCTTCTTATGTTCGATCAGTGGTAAACATAAATGTCGACTAGTTTGACCAGCATGTTCTTCACCATAGGTGTATTCTAATTTATAGACAATTTGATTTTCCATTGGGAGGGCGTGCTTAAAGAGGTAAAATTTCTTCGTGGTACCAGAAAGAAATCTAATCGTGACTTCTGTTGCAACTATTTGTCTCAGGTCCTTTAGTAAAACTCAGGTGTGGTCACCTCAATACTTATGCTTAAATGCATATTCAAGCTTCTTTTTTGTTAACTTTATTTGATATATTTTTGTGAAACAGAAATTGACTTCTGACCCAAAAGAAATTACATCATGAATTTGGGATATTTTCCCTTCCAAGCACAAAGAGTATGTTAATCAAGTACAGAGATCCACAATTAACCTGGTGCCATTATGAGATTACATTAAATTGTATTTAGTTTAAATGAAAAAATTTCCGTAACAGAAATTAAAACGGCATAGCCCAATGGTGCAATTTTCTATTTTGTATTGTCTTTGTGCAGTTTATTGACGCATTCAGAGTTGCTATGAGTATAATTATATACATGTATTGTCAAAGTACCTTCTGAATAAGGATTTCTTCTTCTTCTTCTTCTTCTTCTAAAACTAGCTTTAATTGTCATGCAGTTATAACTTGAAAATGACTCTGTAAAGTTGAAATATAATGTTTTGGTAGCATTGGGTTTTTCATGATTTCTACACGCCTTCAACTACTTTAGTTGATGATTGTGAAAAGGTGAAATTTGTTAGCTATCCATAATGGCAAGTTTTTAAATTTCATCCATTCTTTATGACCATAATAACCATTATCTAAAATATGGTGAATGATGGTGAAATTTTAATATGTGTGCCAGTTTAATAATGTGATTTCTATTACTTAGCGAAATATTTTCCAAATTGGAACAAAAACAAGGGCACTGCGCTCTGGACAACTAAAAAAGGTCCAATGTTATATACCTGAGCTGTTTACAAAATAAAAATTTTGAATTTCTACAGCATTATTAACACAAGAAAAACTAATATTAGTTTTAAACTGGGATAAAATTTTGAAAGCAATTTTGCATGATATTGTAGAAGTTTTGCGTACACCTCCACATAACTGCAAATTCCAAAAAATACATTGGTTACATTTAGAAAACTTAATTATTTTCTTCACGCTATTTACTTTCTAGAAGATTTCAAAAAATGAGTTTTTGTTTTTTCAACACGCTTACAATGCGTGCAAAATGGATAGTACATGTATTAAAAAAGCTGTGGGAGTGCCCGCCCCTTCTAACGAAAAAGCCTGGATCTGCCTCTGACTATCATTTTTGCGTAGTATCGTACTGATATCCCAATCAATTAATTTAGGCAGCAGAAAAATTTGATATCTTCAGAAACAAAATTCAACATAAATTATATTAGTTTGATTTCCAATACAAAAAGCATTCCTAGAGGCAAACATTAAAATGGAAAATAGTTTAATCATTAGTAATTCTATGCATTTGACTATTGCAATTGGGAAAAAACTTTATCTTTAGCATTTGTTTACAATATACTGAGGCTGCTTACTAAAAATTTAATTTTGCAATACCCTTGTTGTTGTTCTTATAAAAATGTTGTTTCTTGTTCAAAGCGTTTTTTAAAATAAGTATTTGTCCTCTAAATATTATAAATATATAAGGACATTAAGTTATAAATTTTCTTCAAATTCAGTGTAAATTTTGTATATGTAACAATATATTTATGGTTAGCCAGATAGCTATTATGGTTATATTTTTAAGTTTGCAATTTTTAATAGCCTTTGTATGGTACATAATGGCATGGTTCCAAACCATGAAACGCACCTCTTTCATCTACTCTGTGTTAACAGATTCCAAATATTATCCTAGAAGTATGTTAGGCAAAATTAGCATTTGATTAGGTGAAATATAAAATGTATAGTCTTACCTCATTCCCAAGAAGTTATGCACATAACTTTAATGGCATTATTTTTCACTTCTTGTAAGTTTAACAATATGCAAATGCAGCACATAAAACGATAACATATAAAATGAAACATATATACAAACACATAATAATCTAAACGATTATAAAATATATTTACAAACAAAAAATTCATGCAAATTTGAAGTAATTTTGAATAACTTGATGAACATTTGTCGGGTAAAAGTTATTCTTACAAACGTTTTCTTAAAATCGTAAATATTTAGTACATTTTGAATATTTGTGTATGTACGATGTACTTACGAAATTGAAACATCGTGAAAACGTTACTTCTTTGTACACAGAATCTGATGATATTAAGCTTTTTGTGTTCAAGTTTGTTTTCAGAGTGCAAGATTTACTTTTATTTTAAAACAGAAGCCATGAATCTTGTCATATTGTTTTATTCAAACTGAAACCAGGAAAAAAGTTGTAAATGAAATTGACGACATCTTTGTTTTCATTTCTTTATTAAAAATATTTACAAAATTCAACTACAGCAGTCTAACTTCAATTTTTGGGTGTTTTTCTGTGATTTATTTTGTTGCGGCATTAGACAATGCCTTGATTTATGAGAAAACTGAAATAGAAACTTCAGACCAAGAGATCATGCTAATTAGCGAAGTTGCAAAAATATTGATCGGAATAGTAGTTTTGTCAAATATTCTTTTAGAGCTTGCTGTAGAATTTTTAGCCCGAAAATTTTTTATTGACATCTTTCTTTGTAATGCCGTCATCACCAACTGTTGCTAAAATATTTTCTGGGTGGTCAAATTAATGATTATTAAAAAATACTGGCATTATGATTTCTTGATCAGTTATTCTAAGATAATAAAATAAATTCAGAGTAAAACAGAAATTAACTGATGCTTCATGGCAAGCTCATATAATTTGAAAACATGTTGAACCAATGAAATTTGAGATAAAATTTACCATTTTTCCTAATTTTTCTGGTGGCTTTTTAGTGTTATGAAGTTTTAAAATTCTGTCAGCTGAGGCTAGCGATTGGGCATGACTTAAGGATCTGAGATATGAATTACGTATAAATTCCATTGCTTTCTGGTCGTAGGTTCCATTACATATATCATTGAAATTTTAAAAAAGGCATGGAAGATCGACTGACTTACAAGTGCAATTTTTTCTTCTATTGTGAAGTTGCTGAAGCTCTACATTGAATCTTTTCAACATTTGAAACGAATTTTCTTTTCAAAGGAGCTGAATCATATTATATATTTAAAGCCAACTTTTAATAAAAAAGACTACATATTTAAAACACTATTTTCCTTGAATTTATAAATTTCACTACCTCGAATTTTGTAAAAATTTAGTGTGGTAAATTTTTATTTCTGATGATGCTAAATTTTTAGCGAAATATATTGCTGATTATGTTTCTCTTTAAACAAAATTGAGTTTTAGATGGGTATATTCTTAGTTTTTGTGAAGCAAAATATTGTGCAAGTAAAGTGCAATTTTTTGGAGAACTTTTATAGCAAGTTCAGGAAACTTGTAAACTAAATAGCATAGTACAATCAGCACATTGTATGACATTACAGGTGGTATAGTAGCTAAAATCGTTTACAAACATATTTTTCCTTGTGGAACACCATTTTTAATAAATATCCAAATAGAGAATTCCATTTAGTTGAATTCGTTGTTTGCGATTATGTATATAGCTGTTTATTAATTTCCCCTTTTTTAATTAAAGTGTGGCGGTCGATAGAGTCAAAGCCTTTTGATAAATCTAGGCCTGCAACTGCTGAACAATCATAAATATTTAAGCTATTTCTTCAATTTTCGGTAGCTTTTAACAAAGCATCGTTTGTAGAAATACATATATTTACGAAAACCATATTGATTTTGAGAGTAAAGATTATGTTTACCTAAATGTTCGTTAATTTGATTAAAAAGAAGAACCTTACTAATTGGCGATGTAATAGAAATAGGTCTATAGTTCAAGCAATCTTTTGGGTCATCTTTTTTAAATAATGGAATAATATTTGTCAATTTTAATTGGTCAGGAAAAGTCGACTGTCTAATATAGGTGTTTATAATATGTGAAAGTGGCTCCGCTATTAAATCTGGAGCGATTTTTAGGTACCAAGTGAGAATCAAAGACGAACCGCAAGATTTGTTTTTTAGAGATTGAATAGATTTGATAATTTCAAATTTAGTCACGAATCGGAAAGAGAAAGACGGTGCTATAGAGGTTGAATTTCAGAAGTGGTAAAGGGAGCAATTATACCAATGCGTAAGTTGCAAAAACTTCATTAAATATGTTACTCATGTCCACATTATTAGTGACTACATTTCTTTTATAATCTATTTTTTCAATATTTTCATCGTTTACATATTTCCTATTTACCTTTTTGGCAACTCACATGAAAAGCTATTGGAAATTAAAATAACATTTATCCAGCAAAACCTTTGATCTATGGGCGGATATAGAAATATTTTTTAGAGAAGACCTAAGGTAAAATAACATGTTAAGTGAAAAATTGGATACTAATGAATTTGTGTTCGGAACTATTAGTGCACCATTTTAATGCATTTTTGTTATTTCTTTCTTTGATTAACTATCAGGTGAAAATTTGAAAGAACTTCATGAGTTTGAATTTGAAACAATCGCCTATATCGCTAGATGTTACTTCTAAATTGAAGAGCAAATGCGCTACTTGTTAACAAAATCTCTTATCAATTACTTCAAATTCATTTTATATAAATGAATTAACTGTGAAGGCCTTAAAAATCCGTCGTCTCTATAATGTCATAATTTACAAAATTTCTTTTCATATTCAGTTATATAGGTATGAAATTACTGGTGATTTATACTGTATATGTTCTAATTCCAATCAAATTCTTGCATGTATTTTGCATTGCGTCATCATTTCAAAGCAGCCAATGAGAAATAAATGCCATAAATGTAAATACGTGCAGTGTTTAAATGTATTATTATTATTATTCTTGCATCTCACAGCTTCATGCTGGTATCCCTCTCAGCTCGGGGAACTCACCAGTTCCCAGGGAGTCTGAGAGCTTTCCTCAGGACTCTAGCTGTTCCTAAAAATGCTGCCTTCTGTGCTACTGCTCCTCCCCACTTTGGTACTCCCAACTCCTCCAAGTATCTCTTGTGCTTCTTACTTACTGCTCCTAGTGCTCCTACAACTACCGGGACTACTTCAACCTTCTTTAACTTCCACAGCCTTTCTATTTCCTCTGCCAACTCTCTGTACTTGTCTATCTTCTTTTTTTCCTTGCTTTCTACATTTCTGTCCTTTGGTACTGCTATGTCTATCACTGTTCCTAATTTTTTCTCTTTGTCTACCACTACTATGTCTGGTCTCCTTGCTTCTATCACCTTGCT
>CABFPE010000046.1:263789-273803 GCA_900660155.1 Hofstenia miamia
ATATATATATATTACAACAGTAAGCAATGTTTTATTCTGAATATTATATTACTGTTGATGGATGAAAATCAAGATTCAGATTTTGATTCTGATGACCTTGCCTCTTTTAATCGGATTGATAATGAGAGTCCATTCACTACAACGGCTCTGGTGAAAATTTTCGAAATCCAAAAATTTCGAAATTTACAACTAATTCAAAGAAATTATTAATATTAAATTGTTACAAATTAATTTGATTTTAAATACAATTTCGAATTTGAAGAAAAACTATCCTCTTAGTTGCTTCAATAAATTAAGTATTATAGTCAATTAATGACATATTTACCAGGAATTGATTATTGAATCAGAATCATTATATCGATCAACCTCAAGTTGAAGGAAACGTTTTTCAAAAAATAATCTAGTACAAAATAACAATTTTTATAGGGAAGTTTTATCGAGGAATTCGCTAACTTTACTAAAATTTTCGCATAGTTACATAAAAAATGTATGCAGTTCGTAATATATATATATATATATATATATATATATATATATATATTACNTTATATATATATATATATATATATATATATACTGTACAATGAATCAGTTACATGATATTTTGTCACAGCATATTTGAATAATTATTTAGTCTATTTATACGGCTTTGAAATCGTGAATTGTTAAATTTAAACTTCAATGGCTCCAACTTTTAAGATAACTCTTAAGTTGTCTGCTTTCATTTATTTTAATTTATATAATTAAGATTAAATTTTATGTTAACTTCATATTTGCCTGGCAACAATGAGTAGAAGTTGGGCTCTTCTATGATACCCCACCTTTGAATGGATAATGAGATTTATATCTGGGGACCAGGAATCCTATATAATATATAATAGTTATTCTCCATAACAGATAGACTCGGTAGGATTCGAACCTACATTTTTCCATCTAATAGATGGCTGTGTTTAACTTACACAACGAATCTATGTGAATCACAAATATAATAGCATAAATATGCATGTGCGAAATATAAGGGATTTAGCAAACAGGTCAGAATCGAACTGACTTTCTCCTATGTATACTATAGGTGTGCTACCACAACACCTCTGTTTGCGAAATTAATTATTTTCAGTAAACAAACATTTAAAAAAACAGTCTACTGAAGCAATGAATGTACACGACAGTTCGCACCTACGGGTGAGCTATCCGAAATCAACCGCACTGGAATTACCAAATCGTGTTTTTCGAACTAAAATGAATATAACTATATCCTAGTTACAAAAAAGTTATACTGTTTCTAAAATAGGAGATATGTTTTCCTCATTAGACGCCCAAAAAGAAATCGTATCCTCATCTGTAAGTACCAAATTTCCAAAGGACTAAAAAATTAATAATTTACATTTATGGCCTTGGGGATACCGAAGAAAACAGCAAAGGTGGCAAAACAAAACCGGACAATGCTTTATTAGCGATCAAGTCCATGCACAAATTGAATGCAAATTGTAGCTGGGATTTCTTATCTCCTAAAACAGCAAAAATAAATAATGAAAAGACTTAAAATGAGAAACGTTTGACAAAACTTCAACAATTTTAAAACAACTTACGGTCTGAAATCTAAAAAATATAATGTGTTGAAAATATGAATTTAATATATGACAGGCGGCTTATTTGCGATTTCGATATTGTACAATTAAACTAGAAATACGTCGACGGATTCGACAATGTTTCAACTTTTGTAAAACAAGTATACACATTTTAAATGTATTAAACCTTGTAAAGTCTGAATGAAATCATAGATGTTAGCATGGCTGCCATGAAACCTTTTGTCAAAACTGGAATGATAGCCGCCTCGAAATCAACTGTGAATGTTTTTGGATTGAAATTGGAGAAAAAAAGCTTTAGCTTTTGGAAAATCAAAAAATAGGAATCAGCACTTTTGCTTGTAGATAAAACAAGAACCATTGGAAAGAGTTTTCCAGAAATTACAGAGCCAATCGTGTACAACTGCTGAAAAATCAAAGGGACAGTCTTGAATGTACCATCACCAAAAAGATGCTCTTGTTGGCAAACACATTCCAGTTGCTTTCTAGATGAAAAACCAACTATTCTTTCATTATTTGCACTAATCAAAATTGAATGAAAGTTTAAAACAAATTTACGTACACTAATTTTTCATCAAACAGTGGTAAGTGTTAACTCACTTGGAATAATTAACTCCATCGCATTGCTCACAGAAATGAAGCCTTGTTTTCGTTTTTGCGACGAAAGTGTTTTGGCAATGGTAGACTAAATATTTATGGTAAACTAAAATGTACAATAATTTTACTATTGATGGTAGAAGAGCAGCCGTATTATCATCTAAGTCTGCAAATGACTTTTTCACCGAAGCTGTGGGTGCCAAAAACTAATTTTCAAAATTCTCTCTTATAGTGGTGCGTGCTCGAATAACTGAAGCTTCAGAAAAATTAGCATCATGATGATGAGGTGCTAAATTATATAGTACAAATGTAGTACTAGTAGAAGACGTTAATTGCATGAAAATTACTGAAATTATATCGTAGTATGTAGTATATTATGTTAGTTAAAGGTGATTCTGCTTATAAGGTTATCTATGCTATCTGTTTATTGATATCAGGGAAACAGTCTAATCACTTCAAAGTCAGTAAAGGTTGACGTTTTACGTGAAGTTTTGAATGGCTACAATATCAAATCATATCTCATTGAAAAACGCGATCCACGCATTTCACTTAATCATCCTAAAGACTACAAAACTTGCAAACCTATGGATATTACCAACTTAATTGCCCAAGATAATTCAGAAATATTTGATTCTTCTGATTCAATGATATTTTATATATATATATATATATAAACACTAATGTGCATATATTATTTCTCAATTTGCCATTTCTTGCCTATATATTATAGAGTACTTGGACTTACAGTTAAGTGAAAAACTGCTACCCTTTTGAACAGCGGTCGCAGGACAATTTTTGCATTTCCAGTAAATGGTATCTACAAAAATATCATAAAAAACATGAATTTAATTCAATAAACCTTTATAAACTTTACTTTTTCGATTAACGTAATTGTCCACAATAATTAATTTATTCCCGGGCTTGAATTTATAAATTCCATTCCAAAATAACTACAACTTAAAACAAGTGTCCCAACTTATATATTTTTCGAAATTATGGGATTTCGAAATTTTTGGATGACATCCATTACAACATATGTGAACATGACTAAGTTCAAACGGCATAAGCAAGATCCCATTCAAAAATTGCTATATTTGTTATAAAGAAGTTCGAAGAATGCAGAAACACTTATCACATCATACTACTTCACATAAAACTCGAAATTTTGTGCTTGCGAAAAATCTATCAGTGCAATTATTGCATTCGATTTTTAAATAAGTTTCGTCATAAATGTGAAAATTTCATGAAACACGCTTTTTTATCCCTATTCAACACTGATGGAATAAAAAAACATGAACGAAGATACTATTAAAAAAACTGTTTCAAAATCGATTGAAAAATTTCTAGATAAACTGTTTTTTATATCAAATCGTTTACAGAATCCAGAAGTTTTAGCTTCATTTCTAAATAACACAAAAAAAGATCTTAAATTAGCTGCGATCCCAATATACTTGACAATAATTCATAACTTTATTGATTTCTGTTATCGGCATGAAACTCAAATTCGTTTTTCAAAAAAGGTGGGATCTTTTGATTGCAGAAGTGCATGGTCCTTTCAATAAAGCTAAGGGCAAAGAATCTAAAGAAACTGCGAAAAATCTTTTGGACGCTGTGCCACCAAGGGATGTTGTTTCACAAGTTGTTGCCAAGTATTCAGAACTTTTGACCACATATATTAAAAATCTAAGTCTGAAAGAGCAGAGAGCTATGAGCTTTCTAATTTTGCAAACGAGACTTTGGTATCAGTTCAAACAAGTGGTTTTTATAGCCTAAAGACTGATAATGATATGATTCAAACCCATGAACATAAAACCGGGTATAGAAATACTGTTACAATCAAAATAAAGGAGGATAGCGTGACTGGATTAAAAAAAATGATTAATAGTTATAAAAATGCATAATACTGATCCAAATAATATATTTTCGAATGTATGCAGCAATAAAATGGAGACAGCTATTGTCCAAAAAACTAATGTTGTTGTGCATGGACAATTCATTGAATTCCGTAAATACAATTTTGGTCCTACTTCAATCCGAAAAATGTGCCACTCTTATGTTGATAAAGAAGCTTCCCTAGCTGATGGATTGAAAAAAACTCATTTTGTATAAAATGGGCATGAGAAAACGACTGCTGCTAAACACTTCTTAATGCGTATGCCAGCGCTTTAACAAGAAGTAATGATGTGTCTTGCACAAGCATAATGATTTTTAAAAACACTATCCCCCTAATATTGTTGAAAACAATACTTTAGAATGTAATGAAAATCAGTAGTAAGCCTTGTGGCCAATGAAGACATTGATGTAAGTTCGGATAGTTTTCACATAAGTTCTGAGAGTGAGGAAGAATATCTCCGACAAACGAGTTAAAAGAAACGTCCAAATGCTAAAAAAATTGCAATTAATCGTTTTCAAAAAGTCGTTAAATATCTTTAGAGGAAATTGGTCTGAAAATGAAAGGAAAGCAGTTAAATGCTTCGAAAATGTTAAACACTCAATTTCCAAAAGTGAAGTTCGAGAAATATTGAAACAGAATAATTTCAATTTCTCGATCAGTAATATCTTAGTTGCAAAGATATATCAAAAAATACACTCAGCCCTTCAAGTTTAACAGCTTATATAAACTTTTACTATAATTTTTTTTTAGTTTTGGACATCATTATTCTATTGGCATTTGGTTATATCACAATATTTTGAGTATATTTTTCAATATTTTGTAGACTATGTTTGAAGACCTAGTATAAGAAATTTATGAACGAAATTGCATCAAATGCACATGTAGATCAGACAAGACTAGAAAAAGAAATTTAGAATTTAAAAATTTCAAAAATAACGAATTTTTTTGATACATAGTCCTACCTATGATATTCACAAGTACATAGCGCTACCGATTATATCAAAAAAAATCATACATAGCGCTACCAATTCTTATTATTATTATTATTATTATTAAATATATCTGCAAAGATAGATCAATAGCTATTTGCTTCCGTATTTAAACTTGAGAGTTTTTCATTTAATAACAATATTTTCTCACTTGTATCTGTGAAACATCAATGGTGGGGTTGCATGGCGTTTATTAAAAGGCTTTAATCTATCTATTGATATATGTTCTTCTTTATAACTAATTATCACTATCATTCTTTGATATAACTTTAAATCGACAGTTGTATGGAGGTTGAAGAGGCCTGCAATAACCAATCATGTCTAATAAAAATAACATATTGAGAAGAAACAAGTTCTTTCGGCATTAATGTCCATATTGTACTATGGTTTGTTGTTGGAGTGATATTTCGCTGCTTTTGTTAGTCCAATGTGATCGCAAAGTGCTTCAAGAATTCCCAGAAAATTTTCAAGCCAACATTTTCTTCCTCAATTGCACCTCATGAGGTTGACAATTTTATATCCACAAATGTGCTCCTACTTCCACAAGAGCCCGTGGGCTATCTCCTGAAATGTTATGGATTGCAAAGAAAAAATTCAAAGAAATCAAAAATATGGGAATAATTCGTAAGTAAAATAGCCTATGGGCTTACTCTTGTATATGGTAGCTAAGAAAAATGGCACTTTGATGCCTTTCGGCGATTATTGACGTCTTAATGATTCAACGATTCCAGACTGTTACCTGATTCCAAACATTCAATTTTCCCAAGTTTTATGGATAGAGTTTTTCAAAATGTCAATTGTGTGTTTGATTATTTGGATGCTTCTTTGACATCAAATTCGTGTGCACTCAAATAAAAATTATGGTTTAGCAATTTGACTAGAAAAATGCATCTTTCAGGTGAAGAGTATTGACTTTTTGACTCACCATATTATGCCACAAGGAGCCTAACCTCTGCCTGAGAAGGTGAATGCGATAAACAATTTTTCTAAATGTGATAGTGAAGAAATTTTTAGGAATGTTGAACTTTCATCATTGATTTTTTCCTAATGTTTCCACAATTTTGCGTCCTCTATCCTTAGCAATTAGGAACAAATCCAAAATTTTCAAATAGAATAGACTAAGGAAATGCTAACGTAATTCAACGATGCTTTAGTTATTGCTGCCTTACATGCTGCAGTGACCATTAATCGCAGTCCACACCAACAAGCGACTGCACTCAATTGCTTTGATATCTGATGCTGCTATTTATGGTATAGGCGTTTTTTAACAGTTTGTTAGTAACAAATGGCAGCCAACTTGCATTTTTGATAGAGAGTTACTAGCATTATATTTAGCTATAAGGCATTTTCGTTATCTATTGGAGGGACAAATCTTTATTGTCTTCACTTATCATAAACCCTTAGCATATACATTAACCAAGAAATCTGTTGTGTGGTCAACATACATAACGGAATTTACAACAGATATTACCCAGGGAAAGAAAACATAGTTGCTGACTGTTTGCTTCGCTCATCATTTGTTGGTTCCACATTAGTTGGAATTGAGTACTACAAAATGATGGAGGATCACAATGCCAATGTCAGAAAATGGTCCACCACTGTTGCTGGGTGATATCTCAATCGGGCATCCAAGGCATATTTTTCCAAAAGAACCCATCATATGTTGTTGTTGAATCCTGAGATCAAGGTAACACAGAAGCTGTTTACGTACATAAACTCAAGAATTGTTCAATTATTCAGTTGTTTTAATATAAGCATATTTCTAGTTTCTCCCTTGTATCTATGAAACCTTAAGGTCAAATTATTTGCAGTGATCTAGTACACCATCAACAAGGCTAAAGAAAAGACATCAGGGATCATTGCAGATTGAGGCTATAGCACTTGGACAACACAGCAATTGAGCTATGTCAAGAGAAGTAAGCTGAATGTGCCAACTGTCAATTTTGAGACTGTCAACTATTCCGATTTCGTTAGAAGTCTAATTTTGAATCAGATATCCTAAATCCCTACACACACGATTTGGGATAGGAGAAATCTCACTACTGAAAGCGAGAGTTAAGAAATTGTATAGTGTTTTTCTCTGTAAATATTATACACGTACAGTAGGTATATTTCTCTATAAATATGGCTAGCATTCAAATAATATTAATGATTATAATATTCTATTGCTAATATTCTATATTGCTAATAAAATTAATAAACTTTTGGTCGAAATCCCGACGATGGATGGAAATCGTTCCAACTTACAATAACATATAAAAGGTTAGGGTTAACAAACTTTTGCTCTAAATGTCTTTACATTTGTCAATAAGTTTCTTCAAAAATTTTTGAATGAGGCATCAAAGTTCAAAATGAAGTACGGAAAAAATTAGATATATCAGACATCAAAAAGAAAAAGTCAACGCGATTCCAAAATAAGCTACACTGAAGGAAGAAAGATTTCTAGCTAGATCACTACTAAAAATGAGAATTATGCAGATAGCTGAAAATGGTGTTAAAGCAATGGCGTAAATCAGTGTTTCTCAAACATATTTTTACTGATGGACCCCTTTCCCTCTTAATTTCTTAACTTCTTTAATAAATCAAATATCTACATTTTTAGATCAGTAATATTATGTGTACTGTGCATTTAGGCTACTCAAATTTTTAATAAATATTCTGCAAGATCTTTATGGTATGATATATTTGAAATAGCCTCCATATTACCAAGAGCAAATAGTCAGAGAATGATTGGTGAAGTGATTTATACACAAGCAGAAGAGGCAAAGAATGCAATCTTATAAATTTTTACTTCGATATCCTCATGCTGAAAAAGCATAGCGATCTGTAACTGATGCTTATCACATCATCGAATGCAATTATTTTTGCAGATTCGATGTAATGAAACAGTTATTTAACAGAATAGCTAGAAAGTAGTTGCAAATTTAGTAGCTACAGCTACAGCAACCAGAAAGCATTAGATATCAAGTCAAACTGTTTGGCGCACTGCTCTGTTATTTATGCTATGTGTTTATAAGACGTCACATAATATTCGTGACATCTAAACAATTCACATTAACATATAAAGGTTTTTTATATAATTTCGTACCGTGAAATGGGGTGAAAAGGAACAGTTTTTTAAGTTCTTCTCAAAAATCTAGTATTTGTAAAATGCATTTTATTTGACTTTTAGACTATAATATGTCCTATAGATCTTAAGATTACATTTCAATAAAAATTAGAATATATCCAGGAAATTTTTTTTTAAATTTTAAGTGTTCCTATTCAATAACAAAAAAATCAAAAATGATGAAAACTGAAATTACTGATATCTTGCTATTCATGACATGAAAATGGTGCAGCATTTCCTGTTTGTCTGCAGAAACACAAAAATGAACCTTGAAATAATTTTATTATAAATCTTAAATTCTTTCACGATAAAAATTAAAATAAATCGCATTTTCAATTGTTTTTCATCAGTGATCAGAATATTCTTCCTAAAATAATTCTTTCTTTATAAAGTTTGGGCAGCTAAAGCACATTGTTAAAAATTATATTGTGATATGTGCAACCCGAGAAATCATTTTCAACTATATTTTATCAGCTAAGAGCCAACGCAGATTGTTTCGGGAAACTGGTACAGTGGAAAAAATATGCAAAGTGTAAAAATGATTAGAAGTATGATAAAATATTCCAAATGCATCTGTAGGTTAACACAATATAGTTTAGCACGGCAGCTTGTTAAACGAATAAGTGTTATTTTATAAAATTAGTTACGCTTCAAAAAAAAATTAAGCGGATGTTACACAATGGACTTTGTCAAAGCGCAAATGAACCAAGTTAAATGCTCTTTGGCACGATACAAAATTACATGCCTCGAGTAGTTATCTTGTGTCTGGGTAGATAAGAAATATGTAAACAAGATATCATTTTAGAGCATATATGAAATAAAAGCAGCTACATCGTTTCTACTAAAATTTGGACATTAATTTTGCACTCACAATGCCCTAATAAATTTGACAGCGCGAATCAACCACATTTCGCCACGTTTTTTATCTTGCCATTAGCATACATATTTAATGTAATACTAAAAAAACGGCATGTTGTATCAATTATATTTAAGGAATTAGGAAAATTACTTTGTGATTGTATAAAATATTTCATATTAAAGCTAGCAGTTATTTTTACTCCTGAATGTTATTAAACAATTGAGTGCGCTATTATTTTTGGGTAACCATTTGAAAACAAGTAAATTTTCGAAGACAAAAAATAATAAACTACTGCAATAATTGTATTTATTTTACAATATTATTCGAAAATTTCACGTAGATAGTTAATTTGCTTCATATCGGACTTTCAATGGTAAATAAATATGCTGAAATAGTAATTACAATAATTTCACTTGAAAATATTCACAATTAGTAGGATAAAACCAAAATAGTAATTTGGAGTTGGGTACAATACGTATAACGGTAAATTTTATCAAACATTGAAGAACTGCACTTGCAATTTAGGGATGACGATATGATCGAATTATTTACTCTATTTTTCTACAGGTTTTCGAAATATAATATCAGTAATTTCCTGTTTATTATACAGTTTAATTAGATTTCAGTTATGCCCCCAATTTCGCTGTCCGACCTCAAAAATTTGAGCGATCCCCAGTTTGCCTCCGCTGTTGGTGGTCTGAAGAAAGACGCCATCATTTCGTTGTTGCGCCAAGCGGTCACTGCTCTCTCTACCTCGACTCCGTCCTCCAATGATGGCCCTGGCGTCATATCATCCTTATCTGAATCCCTCACAAAGCTTTCCTCTGATGTTTCCTCACTACAATCCCGAATGTTCTCCTACAGTGCTGCTGCCTCACGTTCTGTCTGATCTCTCCCCAGTCATCCTGATCCGAGTTTCACACCCGCGCTTGCTCCTCCTGCTCTACCGAATCCTCCTAAGCAGTCTATCCCTCCATCTA
>CABFPE010000046.1:282540-295662 GCA_900660155.1 Hofstenia miamia
TAAAGTTCTATGCCAAAACGTAAAATTAATCTAAAAAACACAAACTATTTACAAACGTAAAAAAAATAAAAAAAGAGAAATTCGTCACAGAATATGAATTTTTGCTGGTGGATTATTTGAAAAAACCTTCAAATTGATGCTCTTGCTTATGTTGTTAATATGTTTTGTAATGAAAATGATAAAGTGCGTCTTCTCTGTATTCATTGTCAGTTTATTCTGTTTTAAAAAGATCGTGATTTATTGTCTTGCGATTATTGGACTAGCATAACGGGTGATTACAGAAATTTCGTCTGCATACTGGATCAGTTCATAATTTCAAATTTGGTTAGCTAAATCAATAAAATGTATTCTGAGTATGTTATTGAATTTTACACGCGGTTGGTTTTATCTAAAAAACTGCTCATAAACGTTCTTGAATCAGTCTTAATCCATAATATCCAAGTTTCTTGTTTAGTATTTTGAAATCTAAACTATCAAATGCTTTGCTTAGATCGAATTGTGCGACACTGCTGCAGATATTTTGTACTGTTGCCATTTTAAAGCCAAATTGTTTATCAGGTATGTTCTGTCTGTATCCATTTGGTATCATATCATTTTCTAAAGTTCTTTAAATGTCAATATTTTGAAGCAAGATATTTATTAAGCATTCTTAAACCCCTCATGTTCTCTGCAATAGCTATTTTTAAACATTTTGTTTCAATAGTTGGCATCTCGGTTATCTGATAGTTTCAAATGTTAAATTCATTGTGCAACCAACTTTTTCTCTAAGCAGTGAAGAATGAATTAAAATGCTCCGTACAAGTTGTTACACGGAGGGCTTTGCGCCAGTTGCCACTTTGAAATAGAACATTGTTTTGTTCATGGTTTGTTCCCAAACACGCAATTATTTTCCGAGGCAAAAGCCCATCGTGTAACATCCGCTTTACACAGTACATTTGAGCATTTATGCAAATCAATATATTACTAATTCTACTATAAACACGTGTCTTTACCATAAGTAAAATGGTTGTTTAGCAACAAAATATAATTTTGAAAGCAATTTCAGCATAACAATGCATATATTCCGATATAATTTTATAGTGGTGTATTAATGAATGAAAATGGATTCAATAATATATAACTAATGCTGATAGATGAAGATTAATAAAAAATTACCTTAAAAGAATTTCTCAAGACGACTTCAGTTTAATCAAAATGAATTCTTTGCTTATAACGTATATGGCAACACACTTTTTACATAAATGGGTACAGTATTATACATTGATTCGTTTTCATTAGTCATGAGGACCAACATTATTCGAGAAAGAGTAAGCAATTGGAACTAATGGAATTTGTGAATTAGCATGGATTTCTTCTGAAATGCAGAGTTCGTGAAGCGATCTATAAAACACATGCGCCCCTTCATCGGCATTTATAACTTCCTCATTATAGAAATATAGGGAGTATTTTGAATTCTAATAATATTGAGTAACTACATTTGGTTACAGTAGCTAAAAATAAACAACAAGTCTATGATTCAACAAGTAATATAATGAGAGTGTTAAATTTATAATAATAAAAGACAAAGATTGCACACTGGGTGTGAGGCGCACTCATCAGGGAAATTCCGCGCAACAAGAAAATTACGATTGCAGATAATTTCCCAAGAACGCGTACACATCTGGGAGTCGCTCCCAATAGCAATTAAATATAATTCTGCGAAACATCTCGCTGATGTGTGCGTTTCGTATTAGAATATTTAATACAATATATTATATGTAAGACTTAATTAATAGTTTGAGTTAAGCACCAACAACAGCTTAGCACTAGAACGATCATTGCTCTTTGTGATTCTTTTTCATGCAGCATTTCAAAATAGAAAATTTTATAAAAATAAGAAAAAAAATTATACATGCAAATTCAAATGGATTATCAGTTTAATTGGGGGTGCATATACCTGCTGTTGTTTTTAATGAATGCATACACAAACAAAATTCTAATTTCGTCAATTTTGGTATACTTGGCCGTTCTAGTGTTAAATTTACATAAATGCTTAATTATGCTAAGTAGCACCAATGTCTAACTGATTTGTTTGTAACTACATTTCACTGATTATCACCCTGTATTATATCTAATAATTTTCAATCTTAGTTACGCATAGATTAATAGTCTAGCGGCAAATGCATTAAAAAATGTAGTTGGCTACTCTATTAAAGAAGACATTTTGATAGTGGTAGTTCACCTGCATCAGAACTAAATGAAACAGTAATTTAAGGAGATTATGATTTCGGAACTCTCCTTTCAACTGATATTGTTAGAAAATATTATCAACAAGATAATTTAAGCAAAATTCCATGGTGTAATGGCTGAAAAGGTTACATCACACAAACAAGATTTTTTGACAGAAACTTAAACATAAAAGACAAAATTCCAAAAGTTGGTGAATTTAAAAGAATTAGAAGGATTGAAATTGAAAGGCTATATCTATTTCTCCACAATATTAAATTCCATTAGAAGATATGAGAATTCAGAGCTACGATTGTGTTAAAATGTGTGTAGTGAACGAGTTGGTACACAAGCATTCATCACAGAGAATAGATTACCTCATACACCTTACAATTTAGTGGGTTGGTTTGATCAATTAGAATAGCTTCAAAAGTAGTTAATTAAAAATTATTACCATATACCTAAATGTATGTTACATATATTGCTCTTTATTTGAATATTACAGCAAATAATTATTTAAGGTAGGAAGTGAGGTATCAATGACTGAATAAATGGCCTGTCAATTAAACAGAGCAAATGGTAAGCCAGACGCTGGATGTAATTTTTTAGAAAAACTAGATTGTCCTCACGTTATTAAACCTTACTATAACATCAATTATGCAATTACTGTCAGTGATCACGTTTTAACAGAATTAAAAATGTGATTTACAGATAAAACCTCATTGCATACAAATGTAACCTTACTATTACTTTAAAACCACATAACATTGATACTATTATCCGAGGTTTACATTAGCGGAATACAAATAATCTGTCCTATATTGTGTTATATTTGTTCGTAGTGAATATTTGTATATCATATAAGAAGATTGAATTAAAGATGCATAATTTTCATACGCACACATACTATTTAGGTTCAATATGAATACCCATTTTTCGCATGTGTTAAGAAAACGCAACTTGAACTCTAACGCTTTCCAACGCAACCGCAACGTACAACAAAATAATAATGCAGGCTTTTGAAATAATACACTTTGTGAATATGATATTGAAGGCAAAGCGTTCCTTGCAAATTTTGACGAGAAGGCCACACAAAGTGCTACAATCAGGGTTATTTCAGACATTAAAAATTGGTACAAGAAGATAATTTCCCTACAAACGAAAACAAATGCAGGAATATCTAGTTCCATTAAGAATTCTTTTATTAAAACATACTGCAATATTAAATTATAACTTTTATGGTAACCTCTCATTCAACGATCAGGTTTCTGTTAGTTCAAAAAAATTACAAATTCACAACGAAAGAGAAAACACGGCATTTCCTAAGGATAAAATCGAAAAACGCTATTCTTATCACAAATGAGTTGTACCTTAACTGCGTGGGGCAGAGCCAGCTAATTTCAATGTTAGATAACATAGAAACGATTTGCTAAGGCATATCTTATCAGCGAATAGGAGCCTTGCAAAATATACGAGAAGAACAAAAAATTACTAAAAAAATCGTTAAAAATGTAACAAATCATAGCATCGCTGCCTTTGCGATTTCATTCAACCTAAATCCTACGCGTGAAAGAATCTCAGACTCAGACTTGAAATACATTTACTGCTAGTGTCAATTCTGAGAGAAATTTGGAAGATTTGAGATTTTATAGAATGAAAAACGTACCAACCGATAAACTAAACTGCTATTAAATCGTTTTGACAAATAGTATAAATTAAAATATGTATATATATAAGTATATATAAATCATTTAACTATATTATATATTTAGTTTATTTTGAGTTAACTAAAATTAAAAAATTAATTATAATGCTATATCGATCATATTTAAACTATCCTATTTTCAAAAAAGTTTCGACATAATTGCCATAATTTTAAACAATTTGTATTTAAATAAGTTTCATTAGTGCATGATCTATTGATTTAAATTTTTAATTCTAGAAATGAATGCACAAAGAACACGTCAACAAGTAATTCCTCAGGCGAAGAGAGGCGGTGAAAGGCAAGGACTGCGGGATTTAACTAATTTACAAAATGCAAGAAAGGTTAGTATGCACTTGTATTCGTTTAAATAATGGAAATGTTTAGCCTGTACCAATTACCAAAGCGAATAAACCGAAGATCGCAGTTTATGTTGATAAAGCTGATGAAAACGAATCCGAATTTAATCAGCTATGTGAAGTAGCGAAATCTTCGAGTAAGCGATTCTATCTGGAACCTCAAATTTGTTAATTATACGTTTTAATTTTAAATTGAAATTAAATTTAGTATAGTCATATAATAGAGATGCCCCTGCATATATGAAAGCGTCCATATTTTACCCTATAAAATCGACTAGTCTACAAGTTTGTGATAGCAACCCCATCCGCACATATGAACTTTGTATTAGTTAATTGTAATTGATAATCAGGTAAAGTAAGCTTTTAATGACGGGTAAACATCCATAAAAAAATAATTGAGTTTATGTGATGGTAGAGTTATTCCGGATATAGCAGTTAGGAAAGATGGTGGAAGGGCCGTTTCTGTATAATTTTCCCTTTCGCAATTATATTTCTTCAAGGAATGTTGAATTTGCTCCTCAATCTCCCTAAACAACTTCTTGTAAGCATTGATGAAGTGTTGATGAATACTTTCATATTTTCGTATGTTTTTGTACATTGTCTATTTTGTCCAAGTGCCGGCCATAAGTGAGAATACTGAAGACAAGAAAAGTGTAAAGCAATTCTAGCTCTTCAACTCGATGGCCAAGTCTTGATTAAAGAACAGATGCTTGGACTCATATCCACTCTGAAGTTTCCTTAGAACCATACTGTAGTTGTCACCCGTGCTACCACTGCCATGGATAACAGGAGTGTTGTCATCAGCGAATGTCACTAGGAAATAGGAGTGATCAATAGGGCTTTCACGAATAATATTATCTGGAGACGTTAAACAATATTGGGCCACTAACGGTGCCTTGAGGGACACAGGTAGTAGTTTTTAATTGTGAAGATTTTCCGTTCATTGTGATGTGTCTCCTTCCAAGATACTGGAGTGATAAACCGTATACAACGCCTCACTCATGTTAAAAGTAATCATTCTGACATATTCATGGCTCTTTTTCCGATTTCGGATGTGTACATTTAGGCATTGGCCGAATAATGCTTAGTTTCCAAGTAATGTAAAAGTAATTTAAACAGACTCCTCCTCTGGATAATGTTGATACCGATAGTTTTAAAAGATTTTTATTTTTTTTTAATTACCTCTTTATGGGAATGTAAATATATTTTTAGCTATTTTTCTTTGTATATATAATGTTTTGGAAACATTGATGCGTTTAGATGATCCGTTATAAGGTTATTTATTTTAGACAATAAAAGGCAATATAGATAAAACACAAAAGAAAACAAAGGAAATAGTAGGGTAACCAGGTCGATATTATTCGAAAATAACACTCTCGGAGAAGCAGTTTGATTGTACAGATATAAAAGTTGCGAGTATGACGATGTAGAGATAAGGTTAAACGCTAATTTACTCTTATTTAGGTTAGCAACCTTAGCTTGGTTATTGTATATACACGGACATGCACTGTGGTTTATTGTGTTCAAAAGTATTATAGGCTTCTATTAGTTATTGATTGAAACTTTTCTAGTTTTCCGAGTGCATTTCAATATTAATTTATTTATATGGAGTTCTTCGGTAGGCTTTCTGTAAGATAAATCTCTGTTAGTTTCTGTCTTGAAATTTAAGAAGTAAACTTTCAAAAGTGGGGGCAGCAAACATTGTATTATATTTTTGTTAAGAAATAAACATTAAGCTTCATTAGTAACAATGGCATACAAAAATCGTATGGTGTTTGTCGAGTATCACGTTCAAAATGTTTAGATGTATCGCCTATGAGCATTGATGATGAAATAAATACAACTTGTATTTGTGGGGATTTAGAAAGTGATAATTCTAAAGATGAAGAATATGATACGGATATTATCACTTATCTTCAAGATGTGGAAGTATGCATTTAACCATTTGCTTTGTGCAAACACATGTTTAGAAAAAGTTCCAGCCTAAGTATGGATACATGCGGAAGCAGAAGGACATATCTCATTCCATGAGAACTATTTTGGTGGACTGGCTCGTGGAAGTCATAGAGGAATATAAGATGCATAATGAAACATTGTATCTCGCGGTTAATTACGTAGACAGATTTTTGTCGTGTATGGCAGTTCAAAGGAGTAAATTACAATTGGTTGGTACAGCTGCGATGTTCTTGGCTTCGTAATGCTTTCGTATAATGCTTTAATATAATTTCTATTTAGAAAATTTGAAGAGGTTTATCCTCCGGATGTTGGGGAATTTGCATATATAACAGATGACACTTTCAATAAAAAGCAAATTTTAAAAATGGAAATGCTTATATTAAGAGTTCTTGAGTTTGAAATATCAGTGCCTACCATAAACATTTTTTTGCGTAAGTTCGTTCAGTCCTTGATTGAAGACAATGACAAAGTTTTGTTTTTTGCACAGGTAAATTTTTTGTGAAGTGATAACATTTTGTTGTTAGTTTATAGCGGAAATGACATTATTGTCCGGAGACGTTTTCTTGCGATTTCTGCCGTCAGACATTGCCGCCAGTTCAGTATATATAGCTTTGCACTCACTTAATCGTGATCCTTGGGTATCTTCTTGTTTAATGTATTTTAAATTTAAGAGCATTACGCACATGATTTAATCAAACCTATTTAAAACGGGCTAATTTGCTTATCTTGAACGCGCTTTGTCAATGTTATGTTCTGCTTATTTCCTCAGTAAATTACCAAATTGATCAGTGGGTTTCACTTTTTATTCTGGACTTTTCGCCGAAATTCATATGTCGTTCTTGTCATCTTTACCCATCTCAAAATTTCAGTTATGCACTCGTTTACAGCATAAATCGAATGTGAGTTATAGAACGGAAACAAAAAATAGGAGTAATGAGCTCTATCCTATTCCTAGTGTGGTAAGGACCTTAGCTAAAAAAATTACTCAAATGTGTTTCAAACTATTCACTGCATTTTTAACATTAAGTTTGAAAATTGTGATTGCATTTGTCTTGCCAACTCGTTAATGCTTATATAATAGTATTGCAAAGATAAGAAGAAAATTCATACAGAGAGTCCCACCAGTAAAAGTCGATTTGCAACAATATAGCCAATTTACAAAAAGAGATAAAGCCACTTTAAAAATAAAGTAATAATTTTAAGTAAATACGTTGTATTTTGTATGATCATTTCCATTTTATTAGTTCTCTCCCAGAGTGAACAATAAGTACTTAGATCTATAGCTTCTTCATTATTCAATTAACTGCTGTCTGGATGTTAAAATTTTTTAATAGGAGATATATCCTGTGAATAAGAGGGTAGGAAAATTACTGCAACATTTGTTGTCTTAGGTGTTTTAAGATCTCGCTATTGATGAATTCCTAAGATTTCATAAGTTCTGTTCATCGATTTTTATAGCAGTTTCAAATTAGCACTATATTTTTTGTAAGCTAGTTGTTGCAGATTGGCTTTGATTTTTGCTAACTGCTCTTTTTTAATAGTTAAATTCCAATATCGGAATAATATCTATCCATCATGTGAAGCCACTGCTTGCATGAGGAATCGTATTTTCAATATGATGAAAAACATGGCATATGCAGATGTGAGTTAAATCCAAAAACGATTATGAACCTTGAATTGATATTTTCAAGAATCAAGCATTTCCACTTCATCTATGAAATATTTTTAACTCATTTCATAGTAGTGTACACTCTTTAGTACCATTTAAAGTTTAAGAATATTACATTTCATTGTTAATAAATATTTAATTCTAATTGTCAGCCTGGCCAAATATAATAGCTACCAAAATGATGATTTGCGTGTCATCTGAAATAATGATTTTTAATCTTCTCGCTGAAGGTAGTTTAAATGTTGTGCCACTGTATCAGCGCGGGTAATACGTATTTTAAATTTTGCCACTATTTCAATTTTGTTTTAAAATATGATTTATATATTTAAAGAAATTGTTTTAGCCTAGTGCTCTTTCAATGATCAGTAACAAGCACTTGGAGGGCTTGAAGACATGTATTGATCAAATATTTCACTATATGAAACAAGCTTCTTCTGATGGTTCCATACGTGAGAAATATTCTGAATCTCGGTAGTATTAATTCATATTTATTTGTATTTATTGATGTTTAGGTACATGAATGTTGCGTCTTTGCCTCTTTGTAATTCTTTACCATTTTAATGTAAATTCAATATTTGATTGGTGCTACTTTTTGTATGTTTTTACATCCAGTTTTCTAATTTTAAAACTTTTGTAGAGTGTAGGTTTATAGTTCCACACATTTTACAGTTCTTATTTTTGTAAAATATTTTGATGATGACGTTTTAATCCATCAATGTGATGATTTCAATAAACAATTACTAAGTGTTGATCATTGTAAATGGACAATAAGGAACTCCATGTTTCATATTTGTAAGTTTTGTTAACAAATTTTCTCGAAAATATAATTTAATTCTCTACTGAATTTTTGTGTATTAATTTGAAATTTTTTGTTCTTTCCTGTAATATATTTCATGTAGAGCAATTCATAATGTTCTTAAATTTGAAAGCCTTTCTGTTTGTAACTGATAGCACTGCAAGGTTACATTTACTCTTGTAATGGGTCTAACTGCTTTATTGACAAAAAAACTCCAGCTATTTAGTTACAGTTGAGACGTCAAAAACAGCTGAAATTGATAAAATACGAACTATGAAGTCCACATCTAGGAAAATGCACAAATTCTAGTCAAATTTGAAATTCCCTGTTTTATCTTTTCTGTAACAACTGGAATAAAATGGTATTTGATATAAATAATAATAAGCTTATTTGTCACAAAAAAAATTGAAATTGATTTAACAGATTTAAATAGAATTTGATAGAGCTTTTGAATAAGTACTTCCAGGACATCTGTTTTCATTTCATATATAATGAACACCTAACAGTAGCTATTCTTTCTTCAGATAAAAGTTTACAATTTTATATCTCATTTCAATTGTGCCATTAACAGAATGTATGAAGGACAAAAACTGAAGGATTTCATTGAAACGTTTGTTAGCACATTTTATAGTTTTAATTTTGAATACCGGCATTTTAATTGTATTATAAGGTTTTTCATAAGCTTGAATGTCAGTGATGAATTGTTATGGAGGGAGGATTGATCTAGAAATGTAGTTTCGGTTTTGATGAGATTTTAAATGACTAATTAAGTTGAATGTCAAATTTCTTTATAAAGCACATTGCTACGGGCAGTAAATAACATTTGCATAATTCATGTGCCTCATAAAAACATGAAATAGTTGAATTTTTCGTACATAGTAATTACTAGTGTCATACTTTTTGTCTATAGCTAATTTTATTGTTAAACGTTTGCTAAGACAATGGCTACTAATAGGTTTTTTGGCTACAGCAGGCACGTTACTATTTAGTCGCAGCAAGAAGTTTATTGGGCTTTGCATCAGGGGTCTAAGCAGGATATACCAAAAAATTGATTCGTTGAGTGGCGCTCTCCATTTGTCAGTAGAATATAATAATGCATCAGTTGAGAAATTTTTGTGAAATCCAAATTGCGTATTTGATACTAAATTATACTTTAAATGTTCTGTTATTTGATTAAGTATACGTTTGAATATTTTGCTTATTGAAGAAGTAATTGAGAGATGTCGATAATTGATGGAGTTTTTTAAAAAATATTTTTGTGAACAAGACTTACATAATCCGGGCCGTAATTGCTTTTATGAATTCAAAAACATCACGGCTATTTCACAACCTGTTGCTGGGTAAGATGCAAACTTGGCTTCCACCTGTTGCGAAGCATGAACCTCTGCATTCGCGAACTAGAATATGCATGCAACTTGTTTAATAATGGAAAATATTAAAAGAATACTGAAATAACGGCTAGGATCACTCTATAATCATTTTGGTCCCTTACGATTCTTGAAGTTAAGAACAATGAATAGATATAGGAAATGCATAATATTAGTTTGTTTGTCACTGGAGTATGATTGAATTCGTGAATTTATGATTGAGCTTGATGTTAATCAACTGTATGAATGATATTAAGGTTCTTGGGGTAGGGTGATTAATGGCACATTTGACTTTTGAAAGACCTTTTCCTATGAGCCCCATTGGGGCAGACTATCCTTAATAGAAATTATTATAAGATTTGATGATGAAGTTATAGAATATCATATCTATGATATTTCAATAAAATTGTTACTTCTAACACATGTTAAATATTTGGGCTGGTAACTGCAATATGTTTGTGCATTTCATGCAATTAGTTTTGATATTCATTTGAATTGTTAGAAGAACGATTAAAAATTTATTACTCGGCCTGAAAATGTCATGTTTTAACATTTGCCATGCCATTTGAAAGCTCTATTCCTTCCGCAGCTAACCAAAAAAGTTGAATTCAAATATCTCTAATAATGAAGTAATAATTTTTTAAAGTCTGCAAAGTCGAAAATTATAGGCTCTAGAAAGCAGAGTTTCATAATGAGCTTTGAAAATCATTCAAAATAATAAAACTTTTATTTTAAAACAAATAAAACCATCAACTTAACTGATAAAAATACTAGATTTTCATTCCGACTCTCTTCGTAAAGTGAGTGTTGTGGCAGAACATCTCGCAGTACATGGTTCTCAGAAGTCAGTATCTGCTGAAGAAGCCGATTATCAACTTTGGTGATGATTTTCTCAATCGTGGTATAATTTGATATAATTTTAAGGCGTACAACTTTTTTCAGAACTTTATCTAAGAGCAGAAAGGGGTATTTCGAGGAACCTCCCCAACCAAACAAAATATATATTAGCGAGACCATAACTAATGCATAGTATAGTGTCTGTAGCTCATGTTGGCAAAATCCAAGATATCTCCATTTCAGCAATAAATACAATTTATTAGTAGCTTTTTAGCTATGCTCTTGATGCGATGAGAAGATAAAAGTACCTCGTCAAAGTATACACCTAACAATTCCACTAAAGGTTGTCGCGTGATATCTTGCAGCTCAGAGACAGAGCTACGACCAAAGTTAATACGTTCACTCGTCTTGCTATGATTAGAGAAAAATAGACATTAATATGCAAAAATACAAATTCGTAAAGCTAATGAAGTCTTTGAAAGAATTACTAAGGAAATTATATGTATTTCAAGGAAGAATTCAAAAAATGGTGGGCTACTGTAAATCAACTTATGGGATGCAGTACACTATCAAAGATGAATAAATAATTTAATGCTAATGAGATCAACAAAATATTTGCCAATGTTTCAAATAATTTGAATTACAACTACAACCGAGAACTCCTAATATTGATATTGAAGTGAACATCAACAGGTTATGATGGTATCCAATGTTGTTTTATTGACAATTTCCGCATATACTTGCTCCAATAATTCACTATATTGTTGAGGAATCGAGGAGAACAACTATTCTCGAAAATTTAGAAAATTGCTATAATAATACCAATTCCAAAATTACAACTGTCTAAAATGCATACCAGAGAGTTTAAAAGGAGAAGCTATAGGTCTATAGTTCATAATATCATGCTAATCTCCATATATGTCAACACACTCTATGCAGACATAAAGCGGAAATTTCTCAGCAAATTCCAGCAGCAACGAATTTGGGCTACGAGCATTGCCTTAATAAGAATAGTAAATACAAAATTATTAAATATTGCTAAATTTATATATGAGCTAAGCGTACAAACTTGAAATTAATTACTCATCCAAATCATAGTAGAAGACCACGTATCATAACGCAAGTGAAAGCCTAAGCCATTTTGAGATTACGCAATATTAATTCTTTTGCTGGACTCTGCGCCATAAAAGCTGATTTTGCTTTGGGCATTGCTAAATTACCTTGTGCATACATTGTTCATCAATGTCTTGCTGAGGGAGGCTTTCAGTCATAGAGGCCAGCGAATAAATCACGTTTATCAGCCAAGAATGTTTGACAGAAATGTTTGCAAAAATTTATCACTATTGGACTGTGCATCAATGGCCTACACCAACGCTCAAGGATGAAACCACATTCATCTAGCTAGACAAATTGATTCAAACTGTGTGTCTTCAGTCTAGTAAACGTTTTACAACACAATACACCATTCCTACTATCCGCAGTACACTGAAAATAATGGCTTGGGATTGGGATGTTATCGTAGCCAAGCAACGTTGTGTTCTCTGGTTTTTAACTAGAGGAACTACAGTCAAGTAGGCTGGTAGAATGGTATTATAAGTGACAAGATACTATGCTTCCTCAAATGCATGACTGCAAATTGCGGCATAATTGATCATGACTAAATAAGTCATGACTGAAAGCTTATTCGTCCCAAATTGAAAATTGTCGAGAATAGTGAAAGAAAAGTTTTTCCTCATATTCACACATCATACAATGACACAATCAACTATGGTGGGGTATAGCAACCCCCCCCCACCAACCTGTAGTACAATTTTCTCATGTCAACACCTTTCTGTTTGACATTTGGCTGCTACGCTTGCTGCAAAAGTTAAACATAAAAATACTAATTGGACTGACTAGCTTAAACAATTTTTATGCTATTTTAGATGTTCTTGTGCTTCAATATCAGTTTTCTTAAATATTTTGGCATTTTTGTGTGGCCAGTAAGACATGACTATGGCTGTATATATATTTTTTTCTTCAAAAGTCGCTATTTTTTATCTCAACCTAATAGTTGGTACTAATTACTTTTTAAACCTAATAATAATAAAAACGAAATGATTGATTGAAGTACAGAAGATTATGCCTAAGCATGAGTAGCATAGTTGGTTAATAAACGTGAAGATAGAAATGCATTGGCAAAAATAAATTGGTTGTACATATATATATATATATATATATATATATATATA
>CABFPE010000046.1:295877-313042 GCA_900660155.1 Hofstenia miamia
ATATATATATATATATATATATATATATATGCTAAATTTCAGAATATTGATCTTGATGTAAAGGATGAAATCTATGGTTTTCATAGATTATCAACATATTTGTTCCCTAGAAGTATTGAAACACATAATTTGAGCTTACTAATACAGTATCTATGCAGGTAAACAGATTTTCACTAAGAAATCAATTGAATATTTTAATATATTACACAATGCTGGGATCTTCTAAAAAATTTTGCATTGGTTTGACATTGTAAATCTATCTAATATGTCTAAAAATTAGCTATTTTTGGAATACCAGGCAAAAATAACCTAAAGCAATTTTTAAACTACTGCCTAAATTAAGTAAGATAACTGATGAAAACCCCACTTCTAATTATTTGCGTACATTTTAATAAATCATTTCCCACTAAATTAGATATATTTATTTCGTATTTTCTATTATTTATGTAGCCAATTTTATCTTACTGTAATTTTTATTTTACTTATAGCACATTAAAATATTATTTAAATAAACCAATCTCTAAGTTTTTATATAATTATTTAAAAAATGCTGTTTCCGAAATTCTAAGATCACTGTGTTACTTAAGTATTCGGAAAGATGCTGGTTGTGTTACTAACTCTTTAACAACTAGCGTCTAAAAGTTTATCATAAGTTTTCTTTTTTTTTAAAATACAGATGTTAAGTCGTGATATTTTAGTATGACTATCCAGAGGACACAATAACAATAAAAGATCCAGCCCAATAAGTTACCAATATTACTTTATTGAAACAAGTGTTATTGTGATTTGGTCAATGTGTATTATTGATGGTTTCCTTTGAGTAATATTCCACAAATTTGTTTTTCAATAATGTTAGTTCTTACATTATATCTAATTGTGGGAAAACACATCTTTTGAAGGTTAGTATAATAAAGGCACAGTTTTAACATTCATGCCAGACAACGTTAGTTTTGAGGAGCTAACCACGCTTAGAGAAGTATTTAAAATTTTTGACAAGGATGGCGATGGATTAATAGCAAAAAATGAAATGCTTGCATCTCTTCGTTTGTTTGGGATGCGTCTTTCTGGTGTAGAGATAAACCAAACAATGAAGGATATACAAGAGAAGAAAAATTTTGAAAGTAACATTAACTTCGAAGACTTCTCAAAGTATATTATTGCCAAGTGGGAACCAATCACAGCAGCGCAAATTCTGCAACGTGCTTTCAGGTTCTTACTAAGACATTATTCTTAATGATAAAATGCTGTATACAGCATGCAGGAATGCCAATTACCAAGTAAGAAAATTAGTTTCGTGAAAAAGGCGATTTGAGGCATGACGTAATAATATGCTGCTTCTAAACCTGATTGCTCGAAAAAAATCGATAAGAGTTAATTTAATTAAAAAATATTATAATCTTACTTTTTGCAAAATTTGCTTTGAAATTTTATCAAATTTATATTGTACAATTGCAAAATCAATTTTCAAAATTACGTCTATTACATCTGCTAATAAGCTTAATTTCGATGAGTAACAATTGATTCAATGACTACAATTCCCAATAAAAATTGGGAATTGGGAAGAGAGATTGTGTTCTTAATGAGCAAAATAATATGTCCCCTCAATCCCCCTTCTTTCTGAAGACATATCAATTAGTATTATGTACATAATGTGAATAAAAAAAATATGTATTATAATTCAGTCTGCAATCCAGAAAATATAAATATTTTTTTAAGTTTTATTAATTAAATTACTTTCCTTAAATTTTCCGATTTGATAATACTTAGGTATTTGGACAGGGAAGATTGTGGCACAATGTCAGCTTTAGAATTACGAAACATATTGATTAAGTGTGGAGACAGATGGACAGAAACACAATTTGACGCCTTAATGAAAAGAGTCCAGGTGGATATGAAAAATCATGTAAATTATAGAGACATTGTTTCCATGCTCGTTGACTTAGGTCTTGATGAAGACATGTAGTTTTTTTTGTTGTATTATTAGAACATTGGTATTTTTAGTTCAGATAGATTTGATTTGGGTGATTTAAAAGAATAATTGTATATTCTCCTTTTCGTTTGAATGATAAAAGTTAAATTGCAAGTTCAATGAAATCAATGAATTCGTCACAATACATAGCTTAATGGATTTCCTATGGTTAAATCACCTTTTTGATGATAAAATGTCTTATTGAATTCCATTAAAGTATTCTTTGTTGCTAAGGTTAATAGTTTTTTGTTGTGTTATACTCCAGATTGCAAATTTTTGTGTTTTTATTTTTAAGGAGCCCAATTGATTTTTTCAATGGTACATTTGCGTACATATACATATATATATATATATATATATATATATATATATATATGTCAATTTTAAATTAATAGTTATTTTTAACTTTTATAGCTATTACACAATTGCTTTCCAATAAAACTTTAACAGAATTTGAAACTTAGCGATTTTGGTTTATGAAGCGGTAGGCCTTGGCATTGTGGAAAGTCTTACGCAGCACATCTTATATATATATATATATATATATATATATATAGTACTTGCTAACTTCTTTGAATATATTATTTTACAGGGCATCAATGCTTATTAAAAAATATCAGCATTTGTAATTCAAATTCAACTATAAAAAAATTACCCACCAATCGATTTGAAATATTTTCTATATGTTTAACATTAACATACACCATTAACAAAAATGGTCTGATTACTGTTTGAAAATTTATCCTTTTGGAAATAAATTACAGATAGAATAATTTATATTGTCCAAGCAGAAATAGTGCAAATTTCCAATTTCTTGCATTGCCACAAATTTTTGTGATTTACCTACAAAACGTTGAAAATTTTTGCAATATTTTGCAATATATTCATTATGTGTTTAAGTTGTTTAGAAACAACAATGAGCGAACTATAATTTGTAAATATATATGCACACTTTATACCCATTTGATGGACACTAGGGCTGAGATTGAAACGCAAATTATCTTGTCCTGTCCGGATTTGCGTATATTTTATCCTGTCCGGATTTATCCGGATTAACTGTCATGTTGCAACTTCTCATATTTTCATATGAAATGACTTCTGCAGGCATGTTTCATGGGTAGATCACCCAGCAGTTATTTGTCTACACCCGCACTCAATCTGCAAAGCTTTAATCAACAACAAGATCCTCTCATTAACTAGCTGATGAAGAGCAATATATGAAGTAATGTAGAGCAATCTCATTATTTTAGAATAATATGATGTTTTCCAATATTTCCCTAAGCAAAGCTTATATAGATAATTTTGGCCGGCAGTTCCAAAGCATATTTGCCCACTTATCAAGAAAATTCAATCATTATTGAAAATAAACTAAAAAAGTTAAACTAGTCAACGCATTTGAAGACTTTTTCAGATCTCTGAGACAACATAAAACATTTATATTTCTTATTGTTGTTTAGGATCTTTAATAATTTTAGTAAAAACATTAGACTAAAAGATATATTTCGCTCAACTTGAGCATCTTCAATTTACAAAATTTTCCTAAATATGCATTATTTAATTAAAGGATATTATTATGTAATTAAACGTTGATTAGAAGTAATTTATGTTGATGTATGAAATTATCTTTGTTGCTAAGACTTACAGTAGTTTCGTGTTTTTATTCTTCTGCTTAGTTGTCTGCTACTATATCCAATATAGTCCTCACTACAGGTGCAATTGATTTTATAGATAACACTGGACTTATCGGATATCTTTGTCATTGATTTTAACTCTAGGTTTTGACTAAGCTTTCGCTTTGTATAAACACATCTTACATTTTCTTTTATATAATTTATTCTTCGTATTTGATTAATCATATCTGTTGTGTGCTTTTTCAAAATTATTTGAATATTTTCCTGTCTTCTTCAATATTTCATCAATTGTTTCTTTAATAAATTTGTTAATAAAATTACTTGGAAATTCGTTTTTCTTCAGATTCGACTTTAGTTTGTTTATTTCTTGGTTTATGATTTTATAAGAACTTGAGACATCAAAAATTCGATGTATTGCTCCTTTAATTAGTGCTATTTTATATGCTACAAGTGAACTCAAATTGAAATTTAAAACTANTAAAAGATATATTTCGCTCAACTTGAGCATCTTCAATTTACAAAATTTTCCTAAATATGCATTATTTAATTAAAGGATATTATTATGTAATTAAACGTTGATTAGAAGTAATTTATGTTGATGTATGAAATTATCTTTGTTGCTAAGACTTACAGTAGTTTCGTGTTTTTATTCTTCTGCTTAGTTGTCTGCTACTATATCCAATATAGTCCTCACTACAGGTGCAATTGATTTTATAGATAACACTGGACTTATCGGATATCTTTGTCATTGATTTTAACTCTAGGTTTTGACTAAGCTTTCGCTTTGTATAAACACATCTTACATTTTCTTTTATATAATTTATTCTTCGTATTTGATTAATCATATCTGTTGTGTGCTTTTTCAAAATTATTTGAATATTTTCCTGTCTTCTTCAATATTTCATCAATTGTTTCTTTAATAAATTTGTTAATAAAATTACTTGGAAATTCGTTTTTCTTCAGATTCGACTTTAGTTTGTTTATTTCTTGGTTTATGATTTCATAAGAACTTGAGACATCAAAAATTCGATGTATTGCTCCTTTAATTAGTGCTATTTTATATGCTACAAGTGAACTCAAATTGAAATTTAAAACTAAACCTGTATCGGTTGGCTTTCTATAAATTCCTGTAGCAAAGATGTTTTGACTAATGTTCACGTTTAGAAAATGGAAATTCTTGTTAAGTTCTTTTCTATTGCATATTTTATGTTGTCATCTATTTTGTATTTAGTTTTGTTAGTATCGATTCTGCATCTTCTTCATTAGTTANGATAATAATACTCATTAAAAGTGTAAACAAGATGCGAGTAAGTTTATGGTATGATTCGACATCAAAAGTTTATACACAAGTAGTAAGAAGCTCAGAATATTTCATTACACTTTTTTTCTGATTGGTCGAGAGGGAATCTTTGGCCTCTGCTGGACCATGTACATTTGCGGGGGTGTATCTCTGACGTCATTGGAATATGTTCTGTTTTGTTGTCAAGCAATATTGTTTGCAGTCTATTGTTTAAAATGTAACCAATTTTTTATTCATATACGTTTTTGGTATTACATAATAAGTATTTTCAAACAAAAATATTTTGTTTTATTTTACATACTTGTTTTTTTATTAACATACATGACATTGGAAATACCATATTAATTTAGTTTACATGTTATATTTTACATAGTTCTTTTATTCAGTAAAATTTAATAACAAATGTATGAATCAGAGAGATAATAATACTCATTAAAAGTGTAAACAAGATGCGAGTAAGTTTATGGTATGATTCGACATCAAAAGTTTATACACAAGTAGTAAGAAGCTCAGAATATTTCATTACACTTTTTTTCTGATTGGTCGAGAGGGAATCTTTGGCCTCTGCTGGACCATGTACATTTGCGGGGGTGTATCTCTGACGTCATTGGAATATGTTCTGTTTTGTTGTCAAGCAATATTGTTTGCAGTCTATTGTTTAAAATGTAACCAATTTTTTATTCATATACGTTTTTGGTATTACATAATAAGTATTTTCAAACAAAAATATTTTGTTTTATTTTACATACTTGTTTTTTTATTAACATACATGACATTGGAAATACCATATTAATTTAGTTTACATGTTATATTTTACATAGTTCTTTTATTCAGTAAAATTTAATAACAAATGTATGAATCAGAGAGATAATAATACTCATTAAAAGTGTAAACAAGATGCGAGTAAGTTTATGGTATGATTCGACATCAAAAGTTTATACACAAGTAGTAAGAAGCTCAGAATATTTCATTACACTTTTTTTCTGATTGGTCGAGAGGGAATCTTTGGCCTCTGCTGGACCATGTACATTTGCGGGGGTGTATCTCTGACGTCATTGGAATATGTTCTGTTTTGTTGTCAAGCAATATTGTTTGCAGTCTATTGTTTAAAATGTAACCAATTTTTTATTCATATACGTTTTTGGTATTACATAATAAGTATTTTCAAACAAAAATATTTTGTTTTATTTTACATACTTGTTTTTTTATTAACATACATGACATTGGAAATACCATATTAATTTAGTTTACATGTTATATTTTACATAGTTCTTTTATTCAGTAAAATTTAATAACAAATGTATGAATCAGAGAGATAATAATACTCATTAAAAGTGTAAACAAGATGCGAGTAAGTTTATGGTATGATTCGACATCAAAAGTTTATACACAAGTAGTAAGAAGCTCAGAATATTTCATTACACTTTTTTTCTGATTGGTCGAGAGGGAATCTTTGGCCTCTGCTGGACCATGTACATTTGCGGGGGTGTATCTCTGACGTCATTGGAATATGTTCTGTTTTGTTGGCAAGCAATATTGTTTGTAGTTTATTGTTTAAAATGTAACCAATTTTTCTACTTACTAAGTATAAGCAATTTTCGAAAACCCCATAAGATTAGACTTGTTTGCAGTCTATTGTTCAAAATGTAACCAATTTTTTTATACATATTACATAAATAATTGGACGTGGAAATTGCCGGGGTGTTGTAGTGACGTCATGGTGTGTTGACTGATTAACTCAATCTATATATTCACCCAAATCGTCAGATAAAATCATTTTTTCTTCTATGCAAGCTTGTCCTTTTTGGCAAATGTCTGTTGAAACAATAACATCCGGTTCACTTGGCAATCTATTTGATGATCTATGCACAACCCCACCACCATTGTATGGTTATAAGTTATAACTCACTAAAACAAGAGATGATGGCCCCTCCTCCTGCGCCTGTAAAAGAAAAACAAAAGACTCAACACAAGCAAGGACGTCCTGTAGTCAATAATAATGCAATTGTCTTTCCAATCTCCAACACTATTGAAGACGACAATGTTTTACAATGTTTAAATGATGTCAATCCCAGCCATCACAATGTATTTTTTCAAATGCGAGTCCTGCTAGCAAAATTCCAAAAAAACTTTGTCTAACAATCGAGGACGCTGTTCAGTTGAACACACGGAATGGTGTTGCAGTAAACATTAGACTTGATAATGGTGTTTACAATTTTCAACCTAAATGCTACGTAAGTGCATTGGGTGAAAAATACAAGGTTTTGATTAATAAAAAACTTTTCCGCAACAATGACATGAAGCTGAAGGGTAATAGTATTTATTATAAATCGTATTGTATTACAGTTTAGTAAATAGAAAAATGTATAGTTTTGCTTTCAATCTACATATACTAGTTTTATGTTAATATGTTTGATAAATTATTTAATAATTAATAAACAAGAAAACAAAAATGATTGATCATGGAAGCGAATTCAGAGGTGAATTTTTCAATTTTTGTAAAAGAAATAAAATTATATTGTATATTACAAATTCAAACATAAAGGCTGTATGCGCAGAAAGAGCTATAAGGAGTCTAAAGGAAATTCTATTTAAATATCTACACTTTACCAACAACTTTAAATATTTGGACAAGCTACAACAAATAGTTAATGTATTGAATTCCAGTGTAAATCGTACAATTGGAATGACTCCGAATTCTGTCAGAAAAAAACACGTACCATATTTGATTGGAAAATTAATGAGTGTTAATACATGCTGCCAACAAAAAGCATTATTTTATAATGGTGATTTAGTTAGAATTTCAAAGGCAGACCATACTTTTAGAAGAGGATATTTACCACAATTTCAAAATGAGGTTTTCAAAATCAACAAAGTGTTTTCCACAATTCCTGTTACATAGGAAATAAAGTCAATTAGTGATGGGGAAATAATTTCAGGAAAATTTTATAACCATGAATTAACACGAGTTATTAGGAAATGTTCATGGACTAGAACAGATTAGTATAAATATGGAATGAATAAACAAACAGATCATTCAGTATGGAGCAATATTATAGCCAACATGCGAGTGGTCGAAATTATTTCAGCAATACTCGACAAAAAGGCTTTGGCATTGTGAAATCATTGGAACGTATTGCTATACCATTAGTAGTGAAAATGATCCCACCATTGAAAAATGTCATTACCGATGCTTTCACCGCGAGCAGTCGGTCCTTGCGAGCGCGCTGTGCTTACCACGCTTAACGCTACGTCGCTCATTGCGTTACCTGAAGAGGAGTTAACCAAAAGTAAATTATTAGCTCCTCTCAAGAATCTCGGCAGAGATGAACTAATTATCCTGTTCAACATGCTAGCAGCCATCAAAGAAACTCCTTCTGAATCCACCAACAAAACTACTCAAGTAACTCCAGAAATAAATCATGTGCCGTCTCAAACACAAAAGAAGATACAACGCCCAAAACACTTGAGAGCAGAAGCTGAATTTCTTGCCATCGGATCATCAATGTACCGTCATCTGAAAGCTCCGGGCTTACTAAGAACTGCTACATGTGTTCATTCATATCCGGGAGCCACCATTGAAGACATAGCTGATTTAATTCCGCTTTATCCCNCGCTCATTGCGTTACCTGAAGAGGAGTTAACCAAAACTAAATTATTAGCTGCTCTCAAGAATCTCGGCAGAGATGAACTAATTATCCTGTTCAACATCCTAGCAGCCATCAAAGAAACTCCTTCTGAATCCACCAACAAAACTACTCAAGTAACTCCAGAAATAAATCATGTGCCGTCTCAAACACAAAAGAAGATACAACGCCCAAAACACTTGAGAGCAGAAGCTGAATTTCTTGCCATCGGATCATCAATGTACCGTCATCTGAAAGCTCCGGGCTTACTAAGAACTGCTACATGTATTCATTCATATCTGGGAGCCACCATTGATGACATAGCTGATTTAATTCCGCTTTATCCCGAATCGAACAATGTAAAGAGAATTCTCATCACAATAGGAAGAAACGACTTAATGCAAAAGAAAGAAGATTTTACAGATAAGTATAAGAAATTAATTAATGTTATTAAAACTAAATTTAGTTCAGCTAAAGTTTTCCTTGGTGAAGTTGCTCCTTTTCCTAAGGACGAGGTGTTAAACAAAAAATCCGCTGAACTAAATTTACTTATTAAACAAAACGCCAAGCTGTTAAATTATACCGTTTTCGACAACTCTAACTGTTTTTATTTAGGATCTTCTGTTGATAGAAGTTTATTCACGAAAAATGGAATCCACTACACTAAACAAGGTTATGCAACGCTTGCACGCTCCATCAAATTCTTTTTTAACACGCCGCCGAACCGCGTATTTAATCAGCGATTACGTGATGAAAAGACCTACACCGCCAGCTCGAAATCTTTTATCTTACCGTTTCCGCCTCAACACCGGTTCTCAAACGCACGCCAACCATTTTTACAAACGCCGCCCAACACCTTTGAACAATCCCCGCCAAAACATGCCTTACTTTCACCGCCAATAAACATGCGACGAAGTTATGCCGACGTTCTCTCAACACCACCGCCGTTATCACCCGCCGAGGTTCAGAGGATTAGAAACTTTCTTAGACTTTTCTAATGATGGTAAATTTTATTTTTATATTTTTGACTCTCATTGGGTTATGGCGAATTTTTCACCTAATTTATGCTATCGCTAATAACTCACTGTCTTTCATATATTTAATTCTAATTATTCTTAACTCAAAATTCAATATTACCTGTATTAGAGAAACCTTACCTATATATAAACATAATTTAAGAAACAGCATGACTACATGCAAGATATTTAAAAACTGGATTTTCATTAAAACAACAAAACATTCTTTATTCTACTTTCTACTACTAACAATAATGTTACTTATATCCGGCATCGAGATTAATCCCGGGCCTTCCAAAGCCGATAATATTTATGAATACTCAGAATTATCAAACATAATGCATTCAATTAATTCTTTTAAATATATTCACATAAATTTTCAGAATCTCTCAATAAAAAATTCGGAATTTAGACAATTCATTTCTGAACTGGATTCAAACTTTATTCTGGGCATAACTGAAACCTGGTTTACAAATGATAATTACAATTCGTCCTGGTCAATCGATAACTCTAAATTTAAAATATTTAGAAAGGACAGAAATCCAACCTTTCATTTTAATAAGACAAAAGGAGATGGTGTCATGTTTTTAATACCTAAAATACTCAAATCTAAACTTAGGACAGATATAGCAAAAGATTCAACTTATGAAAGTCTTTGGGTTGAAATTCAAAACCCAGACAAAAATTTTAATAGTCAATTATTAAATATCTCTTATTGTCCAAATAAAACTTATATAAATAACTTTTTCTTACAAATGGAAGATGAATTTTCTACTGCTCTGAGTTATAACACGAATATAATGGTAATGGGAGACTGGAATGTAAATCTTCTAAACAATAACGAAAAAAGTAAGCTTGGCAATTTTCTCAATACTTTCAATATTTCACTAATAAATAAAAAAATTCCTTCTAGAATTTCTGCTAATAGTAAAACGCTTATTGACTATTTCATGATATCAGAAAATGCTTCGTCTTATAATTATTTTTGTTTTGAATTTCCATACTCAGATCACTGCCTTATAGCTACTTATTCGAATATTCTAAAAGTTTGTAAACCCTCTAAATCTTGGATAAAAATACGAGAAAAATCAACAGAAAATGTCGAAAAACTTCGACAGTATTTAAAAATCGAAAACTGGAATTCGATATATTCATCATTAACACCTAATGAAATGCTATCACATTTTACAAAAACTTTACTTTTCTATTTGGATATATGCTGCCCAGAAAAATATATTCTTTCATCTGAAAATACCAAAAAAACTTAGAATAATGTTTCAAAACCATGGATTGATTCTAAATGCCTCGATTTAATCGAAATAAAGAAACAGAAATTGAAAACACTGGAAAATCATAATGCTTATAAATCTGCACAAAATTTATGTAACATTGCTATAAGAAAAGCAAGTAATAATTATTCCCGTTTTCAGTATCAAAGTCTTTCTTCCCAAAAAAATAAATGGGAATTTGTTAACAATTTGCTAAATAGAAAAAACATGCGAACCGAAGAAATAGAAAGAATATACTATAAAGATAAATCCATTACAAATAAGAAGGAATTCTGCAATGCTTTCAATGAAGTTTTCCTAAATTTAGGAAACTACAACGGTATGAATGTACCTTTTTGCCTTGATAAACCCAAAGGAACTCCAACCTCTTTCTCTTTTCGTTTTGCAACAAAATATGAAATCATAAAGTCGATACAATGTTTAAAAAATAAATCCAGTGGACCCTCTCTAATACCAACGTGGTTCCTAAAACTCTCAGGTGACTTAATAGCTGACCAATATGCTACATTTTAAATAATTGTATAAAATACTCCTTTTCTCCAGATGAATTAAAATTGGCAAATATAACACCATTATTTAAAAGAAATGATCCCGAAAATTGCAAAAATTATAGTCCCATTTCGATCACTTCTCCAATCAGCAAAATTTTTGAACGAATTCTTTTTAATCAAATTAACGAGCATCTTTGTAAACATGATCTCTACTCCAAAACACAATATGGTTTTCGTAAAGGTATTTCTACGAGCGACGCTTTAATACAAGCTACAGAAAAATGGCGATCAACAATAAATGATAATGAATACTCAGCAATTGCTTGCTTAGACCTCTCGAAAGCTTTCGATTCCATAGACCGCAGTATCTTACTATAAAAATTAAATTTCTAGGTTTTTCTAATGACAGCATAGGTCTTATCTCCAGTTACTTATACAATCGCATGCAAAGAGTTAAAATTAATGAATCTTTTTCAGATTGGGTATGCACTAAAAATGGGGTTCCACAGGGTACAATTTTGGGTCCGTTATTATTTAATATTTACATAAATGATTTGTCCGCGTAAGTAACATGTGATGTTATACAATATGCAGATGACACAATATTATTTCATTCTAATAAATTTCCCAAAAAAGCGGTTCAAACTCTCGAAACAAACTGTGCTTCTCTTGCTAAATATTTTGCTTCTATAAAACTAAGAGTAAATCCATTAAAAACTCAATTCTGTATTGTTAAATCAAAAACTAAATCTACTGATACTTCAAAATACAAACTTTATTTCAACGGCATTCAAATAAAACAGGTTGAGTCTTTTAAGTACCTCGGAATAATTTTTGACATAAATCTAAATTTTGAAGAGCAACTAAATCATGTTGTTAGAAAATGGCCTTATCGATTAAAGCAATTAACTTAATTTCTCAAAAACTTCCAACTAAAGCAAAAATTCAATTAATATATGCTCTAATATTAAGTCATTTTAACTATGCCAATGTACTCTACACAGATATAAACCAAAAATTTCTCAGGAAATTCCAAGTGCAACTAAATTGGGCTATCAAAGTAGCAGTAAATAATCATAGCTTTAATAAGAATAATGAATATAGAAAAATTTCAAAATTATTTCTACATCCGCAATGTTACATCCATATAAATGTCTTAACGACGTTCTTCAAAATAGTTAACAATACCTTCCCATATTACAAAAATGACTTTCTTGCTGCAAAATTAGTCAATAAACAAAATAAAAGAACACACATAATTGAACCTATTAGGTATAAGAATCGAATAATGAAAAATTCATTTCTAAACACAGCTATAAATATGTGGAATGAATTACCAAAATATATTAAACAAATAAGTAGATTAAAAAACTTTAAAATGGATATTAAAAAATATTTTTGCACTTATAATATAAAAAAACTGAAATGGCGAGGTTATAAATTTTATAATCCTGATTACTCTATTAATAGAAACTAACAATCGCCATAGCCCAAGTTAACCACTTTTTATTTGTAAATAGTCATTGTTTTCTTTTCTTTGTTTAATTTTGTATTACTTTCTTGACGCTTTCAGAATTTGTTATCAGTATTTCTATTTATTGTTAAAACAATTTCTGAATATAGATTTTTCTTCTTCTTCTTCATATCAATTAAATTGTGGAATAATTTAGATTATGAAACGCGAATAGAAAAAAACTATAAAAAGTTTAGAAAAAAATTGCAACAATTTCTTCTAATAAAACAGTACACTTCATTCATTTGAAACATACATCCAACATGGAGCACCTACACAAACATCCACTTAAACATTGATTATATTATTATATATTGTACATATTAATTTGTAGTTATTTGTTCATGTTTATTTTCTTTTGTCATGTGTTAGTTTGTAGATCTTGTATACATATAATGCGCAATAAATTGCTCTGACTCTTTTTGCATTTTTTAGATAATAGATTTTTTCCAAATTGCCCCTTTATTATATTTTATTTTATTTATTTTTATTATGTTATTGATCAGTATGATCAACACTTCAGGTAAGATAACCTGAGGCTTTAAATGGTCAAACGGTTAAGCTCCTTAGTCTGAGTGATAGTAGGTATTAGGTATAAGGATGAGTATTGTTAGGAAGCGCGGTTTGCATGTAGCTATAATTGTTGTATTTTCCCTAGTCTAAAATGAGCTGAGAATTAGGTGTTGGAAATGGTTCATCGCTTCGACCAGAGGCCATGATTCTGTAAGAAGAAGTTTGAATTTAACTTGTTCTCTGAATACTTGTTAACCCATGGAACGAACATGCTCTTGTTTTCTCAAAAGAAAGAAGTACATAATAACTAGTAGTTTCATCGGTTGTTTATTATTTCTAAAAATTAACATTATCATTGATAACGAGGGTTTTTATACTGATACAGAGTATTACTACTGATACCAATTCTTTAAACTGCTCCAGACTGAGCAGGAGAGATACTAATCTCAACAAATTTGACAGACAAAAAATCCATTCCAGTTACTGTGAACGGAAAAATTTTGAAGCAATAGTTGATACAGGAGCTGTACATTCTGTCATAACTGATACCTGCGCAAATTCTATCGGTATAAATCGTAAATACTTAACAATTGCTGTACCAATTGATATTAAGACGAGACTTCTTTGAAGATAACGATTGCATTATTAATTTTGAAGACAACACTATTACAATTAACGATAATAACACAATTCGAAAAAATTTATTTGTTAAGGATCCTGATTCTGTTCAATTCCAATTAGAAGACGTTTTAAAAATCGAACTTTATTATTGGAAAATGACGAAAGCAAAAGTGGATAGTTCTGTAAACGGTGATTACATGATTTCTCATTATACTGGATACAATGCAAAGAAATTAACTACTTTATCTACGATCTCATACATTAATAAAGGATGTCTCATTACAGCTCTATTAAATGAAACTGACAGAGTTATAACACTACGATCTCACCAGTTAAAAATATTTGCTTTTCCAATTTATACCCATATCAAGAAAAACCGCAACTGTTTATTAATAAACACTACAAATACAAAATCACAAGATATTACAATACCAAAGTTAATTCTGATTCACATCCACACTTAACCTCTAATCAAATCAAAGACTCAAACAATTTGCTTACAAAATACCATGAAGCTTTCAACTTTGCTACTATTATCGGTGAATTTCATCACATCAAAACGACTTCTTATAAACCAATTCTACAGCCAGTACGTCATGTTCCCGAACACCACAAGGAAGAATATCTAAAGACAATTGCGGAATTATTAAATAATGGTATTATACATAAAAGTGATAGTCCTTACACATCACCTACAGTTTTTGTTACACAAGGAAATAAAACTCGCCTATGCATTGATTTCCGCAAACTCAATGAGATTAATGTTAACGACGCTTATCCTTTACCATGTATAGATGATATTCTTTACAATGCCACTAAATTTAAAATATTCTCCAGTCTTGATTTATGCAAAGCCTACTGGCAGGTTCCTATGCATCTGGACGATATCGAAAAAATAGCTTTCATTACGCCTTACGGTTTATTCGAATGGTTGTACATGGCATTCGGTTTATAAATGCACCTGCAACGTTTCAATGTTACGTACCGAAAGTCCTCATGAACGGAAATAAATTAGGCGACACTATTACCGCTTACATTGATGATATTTTAATATCTTCAATGTCATTTCAAGAACATTTAGAAAAACTGGAACAAAATTTTGAATAAAAGCGGTTTAAAAATTAATGGCAACAAATGCAATTTAGCTAAACATTCCACAGTATTTCTTGGCAGAAAAATTGAACCCAAAAAGATTACTTTAAAGGATGAAACTATTTCGCTAATTGAATCAATACAATGTCCAAAAATCACAAAGATTTTCAACATATACTTGGATTTTTTAATTACTATCAGAGTTTTATTCCTGATATTGCTAAAAAGACCATTAATATGTCAAATTTATTAAAGTCTAAAAATGAGTTTCAATGGCAATGGAAACATCAAGAAGAATTTAATTTACTTAAAAAAGAATTCAAGAAATTACCATCCTTAAATTTTCCTGATTACTCTAAAGAATTCATTGTTGTTTGCAACGCTAGTACCATAGCTATTGGAGCTTGTCTTAGTCAAAATATCAATGGTAAAGAATTACCTATTCAATTTTTCAGGAGAAAATTCAAAAGTTCAGAATTAAATTACGGAAGCACTAAGTTAGAAATGCTTGCATTAATTGAAGCACTAAAGAAATTTCAATATTTCCTAATTGGTGAGAAAAACTTTACTGTACGCACAGATAATGTGGGTTATCATGGTTAAAGAAATTCTCAGGTGATAAATCGAATATTGTTGCACATTAGATAAAACAACTAAATGATTTCAATTTCACAATTCAACATCGCAAAGGAACTTTACATGCTAGTGCTGATCTACTAACAGCTTTACCACAATACCAACAATTTGCAAAAAAACCCCTGGCAACAAAATTTAATTCTCTTTCATTCTGAAAAATGAATATGAAAATATACCTGACATTAACATTGATAGACAAAGCAAACCTACCTTAAGCATTACCATTAAGGAAGAAATTTCAGAAGAAATCACAGAAAAACAATTAGTCAATCTACTTTTAAAACAAATTATTAATAAAGTTTCTATACCTGATATGCTTTTAGATTCTATAGCTTCCCGCTATTACAATAAATACAATTCGCAGGTTACATCTCAAGGTTTACTGTTCACTAAATCTAGAAACAATCACATTGCTATTCCCAAGTATTATAAACGTGATCTAATATGAAAAATTCATGAAAACGGTCATTTGGGCATTCTGCACACAGAAAAAACTTCTGCTAAAGCAGCTTTTACTCTCACCACCAATATACATGTGACAAAGTTACGCTGATGTTCTTTCAACAACACCACCATTGTCACCGGCTGAGTTTCACAGAATTAGAAACTTTCTTAGACTTTTCTAATGAAAGTAAGTTTTATTTTTATTCTACTAACTATACTGGGGTTATAGCAGTAGTAAAGGGGACTGGAAGGAGAGCCCGCAAAAACGCCTCTGATTGGTCGAGAGCTTATGACGTCACATGTCACGTGACAGACCATGAATATCGAAGGGGGTGGGTGAGGCATTGAGTCATCTAATTGATACTTGGCGCTAAGTGCTTTGAAGATCTCGCTAATTGATTTTTTTGACAGCTTGCTAATAGCTTTTTTAATTAGCACATTCAGACCTGCTTAAATGATTCACACCCAAATTTACTTTGTTTTATATAATGACTAATTTTTCCTAATATACATAACATTGCATTTTGTTATAACACACATTACACTCACCTGTATACATTACATCACATTTTGTGATTTTTCTATTGCTGCTTATTTTTACAATCCTTTGTGGGATACGTACACATTACAAACTAATTTTCCATTACACGTAAAAACACAGGACGCAATGGCGAACCACACATATCAAATTTTTCATAATTTTGAAAAACGTACATTGTAATCCCGAAAAACTTTCAAAAACTCATTTTGTCAAAATTCATTGTAACACATTTATCGTATCACGGTTTTTCAACCAATAATTATTTTTCATAAATTCAAATGTATTTCCATTGGCTGGTCAATCTATATATTCACTTCATTTCTTTGGATAAAATCATTATTCTTCTTCTACACAATTTCATCTCTCACTTTTGCCAATGTCTGTTGAAACGCTAACATCCGGTTCACTGAGTACCCTGTTTGATGATCTATGTACAACTCCGCCACCCTCGCATGGTTATAACCTGTTAACACAAGAGACGAT
>CABFPE010000046.1:331162-342906 GCA_900660155.1 Hofstenia miamia
TTACCACCTTGTGCAATTATTCAATTCTTCCATGCTTTTATCATGAGCCACCTTAATTATGCAAACATCTTATTTACTGATCTAAGTGATGTGCTTTATAGAAAACTTGACACTCAATTAAAATGGGCACTGAATATCTCAGCAAAAAATTCATCGAAAACTAAACATTACATTTCTAGGTCAATTCTCTTTCCAAAACAACTCGTCATTTTAAATACCTTGCTAACATTTTTCAAACTAGTAAAAAATCTACCGCCTTATAATTCAATTAAGTTCCCGGGATTTGCGCATAAACAGAATTCAAGATCTAAGATTTTTACATGTGTATAAGAAAAAAGTTTTGAAGAAATCTTTCATTAATGTCGCAATTCGAACCTGGAATTCGCTACCTAAAAAAATTATAAGCATTGAAAAATTGAAACCTTTTAAAAAGCGTTTAAAAATCTTCCTTAAGCAAAAATATATTTTAGGTACATCATGGTTAGGATTTAAATTTTACAACAATGACTATACGATAACTCGTCATTAAAATAGCTATATAAAGTAATTCATCCATAGCCTGTAAGAATTGTTACTTCTTGTAATGTATGTTGATTTGTAGATTGGTTACTTTTTTGTAATTTATGACGCTATTCAGATAAATTATCAGTTATTGAATTGTAAACATTTATCTGAATATAGAATCTCTTATCTTATCTTATCTTAAACTTTTGATGTCGAATCATATCATAAACTTACTAGCATCTTGTTTCATAATATGATCAGAAAATGTTTTTGAATTCGTGTTTTTTTTACTTCTGATAATTTGCATAATATATCATTTAGAGTGTCGGATAGTTTTTTATTTATGGAGCCACATGAACTTGCAATAAGACGAAGTGGTATTTCTTTTTTGTGGATCTTTGCAAGACAATATTTTTCTATTACCAAATCCAAATTTATTGATGACGAAACTGCATGACGAGCAAAATCCGACACTTTATCAAGGAAAATGAGAAAAAAATAATCATCTGCAGGGAAAGCATGTAAGATTTGGAGTTAGTGATAAATACACCAGTATTAGAGAACATATAAAGAAGCCAGATGCGAAGCTCTTTAAAAAAGTAAATGATTCAAATGGTAAACATCCTTTATGCTCTTTCATGCCCGTTAGAAACATTTATGCAGAAAGTAAATTACAGACATGCGATTGTGGGAGCATCAGTCACCTTATTCCCACACAGACACTTGGGATTTTACTAGATTTATTTGAGTTTAGATGGTAATCCATAATTCAAAAAAGTTCTTGTTTTATCTTAGGTACAAGATACACTATTTGCAGGAGAGCCCAAGCACATCAACAAGCTAAGAATGGTGTTAGGGTAAAAAATTCAATCGCATTGCAATCAACAACTTGTAAAAATAGTTCAAATACTAATATTCTCTACATCCTAGATTTCGATATAATAATAAAGCCCTACTACAATATTGCTAATATTATTCGAAAATTTAATGTTTGTGTATTCAGGGTTTAGCCTTGAATTTCCAATAAAGATTTTCTCTGGATTTAACTGGATCTCAGTTGTATCCTGCCCTGAACGGATTTAACCTGCCTGGACTAAGCGAAATATTTAATCTCTACTAAATTTATGTGTGATCATTTTAATATTGACTTATCAGCTGAGCAACAATGAGAGTAATGATCCAAACAATTGTTAATGTAGGCAACTGATATCAAAAAAGACATTCAAAGTTGGCCGTTTTCGAAAAAATAGTGTTGGAAATGTACATCTAAGTTCACTTTACAGAAGTGTTTTTTTACAAAATGTAGCAGTGTAGCAATAAATGGGTAAAGGAAGATAAGATTCTTCCAAAAAATACATTTTAAATTGCTGATTATTTGAAACTGATTAGTGTATAGACTACAAATACCAATTATGCTAATGAGATTGAGTTCCTTTTCATTTTCAATGGCAATTTATGAAATATGCCTCAGTTCTATAATTGTAAGAGAATTATGGGCAAAAAAATATAACCGAGTTAAACAATATGCATATTAAATTCCGTATTTTTTTTATAAAAATTCAGCTTTATGAGCAGCCCAGGAAGCTCAATATGAAACATCCGAAAACCGGAAAAAACTTTACCAAAAATGAACATAGGTTCAACTAGTGCAACATTTCTCACTTACTACAATATTAAGATTGTTATATTCCGCACTTAGTGTAGTTGAGCTTAAACAGTAATATTTTGATTTTAATCAAGGCGACCTAAATGATAGGCCGTGCACAGCGAGAGCGTAAAATTATTGAAGGCTGAATTTTTGTAGTTTACTCAAGAAAATTATTTACAAATACCAGTGTTTATTTTATGGCGGCGTTACTTTTACTGTGGATATAAAGCATTAGCCTTAAGTTCATCTCTCTAGATGCGAAGGTCGTTTTATTTAGGTCGCATTTATTTTAATTAATTACTGTCAAACTACAGGTTATTTATATCGAATTCTTTAGCAAAGTAAAAAACGTTTAAATATTATTAAATCGAAAATGATATTACCGATCGATTCATACGTTTAGTGTAGTATTTTCCAAGGGACTTAGTTCGTTTCCTATGAGAATGTGAAATTCCTGTTCTTGCAATGAACTTGCCAAACATTGATAAAAATATGTTCCTGTTGACCCTGAAGATCTTGTTGGTAAATATGTATTTCTTCAACTGTCTGTAGTTCTATTTCAAAGAAGCATTATACTGTAATCTTGGATATGCTAATACTTTTTTGTTAATTGGGATTCTTTTCTACTGACATTAATTTTTGTCGATTGATTTGACAAATTTTATATGACAAAACAATGCACTCCTAAATTTTCAAAAATATACATCCACAATGACTAACCCTTTCTAAAATTAATTTTTCATTTACTTTTGAATTTTAAAATAATACAGAATTATATTTTTAAAGAACTACTGCTAAAATTGAACATAGTTATTAGTACAAAATTATAACTATTTGCCGAACTAAAACTCAATTTTCTTGAATTCTGCTCATTTAGATTATATTTTAAATGCAATGTTAACTTACAATTTTGCTAATAATGTTTTTAATTACGGATTGTAAACAAAATATATGATTTAGGAACTAGTGAGACACTATGATATAGGAAATATCTTTGATAATGAAGATTTTTTTTAAAAGAATTGTCACTCATGGGCTTACATGTTTTAGAAGTGACAACTTATGTAACTTAAGAGTGAATGACAACGTTCTGTTTAGCCCACCAGTCATGACAGCAACTGATGAAAACCACAAAATATGGCGACTGCTAGTGTATAGGAAAAATTACAAATGAGAATATGCAAGCTGATTTATTGATTGAAAAAAATGTATTTCAGACAAAACGGAAAGACAAGCGTTAAAATAGTTGCAGGACAAATTGTTAATAGTCCAACATTAGTAATTAATCACACATTTATGACAGAGATTGTGACGAGACGACTTTTAGACTTTAATAGCCATTTAATTAAAAACCAATCTGAAATATAGTTGGATAACAGGGACGAAATATGTTCTAGCGGACGTAATCTTGTACTTCACCATGCATAAGTAAATAAGGTATAGAAGTACATTTATATTTATTAACTACAATGAAATCATACTGCAGCAAACCCTATTTTGGCAAAAATTTCAAACCCTAATTGAAATGACAAAGACTAGGGATGATGGAAATGGAAAAATTTTGCTGTAGTAAATCAGTCAGTAATTTCTTAATCTCGATGTGCTATGACTTTATATAGGAGCTGGAAACAGTATGTTGATCTCTGATGTTCAATAAAATATCGATATATTTTCGGTATAAAACTTGCCTTCATATTATTTGTAAATTTTTAGATATTTCTTTATAAAAATTACATATTCATATAAAATGAGACAATATTTTTACAATTAAATTTTGAAAACATTTTTTGATAAATTCAAATCAATTACACATATCCCAGAAAATAACTAAACTTATCACAATCCTGCAATTAATCTGAAAAAAAAACGTTTTAAATTTGTATTAGATCGATGTATTAAAAAGTCAGAACATTTTGTGATTCTTTCCAATTCAAAATTCAAGTAAACTTAAACTAAAGCAACAAATTAAATTTTATAACGACAGAGTAGAAATGCTACACTTGATATATGTGTGTTTACAAAACTTAACATTGAACTCAGATAATAAAATATGTACATGGAAGAATGAATGGGGAATGAAAAAAGTGTAACAAAGCTGGGCTATAATTAATGTCGGATGAAAAAGATAAATAGAATTTAAAAATTTACAATTTGTTAACTATATAGCGCAAATAGGTTTTACCTTAATACAAAAACTTCTTCAGTAAAACACACATTTTGACATATCAGAAACCCATCGTCTACTCACTAAAAACAAACATTTTAACACCGTATTCAAAAAATTAGTAATGTGCGTTCGGAGACTGAAAAAGTACGTTGGTGTAAGAAATTCAAATGTACTGCGCCAACCATCGCATGCCGTCACTGTAGCCCTGCCTCTTTAAAATCGAGCACATATAAACTTCCAATGGTCGCTGCCCGCCTAAATTGGCTAACGGAACATTACCCTAAAATAAATTGTAATAGCAAAATATCAACATGAACAATATTGATGAAATCAACAATGTCGATAAAAATAATTTATAAAGGGTAACTAGGGTCTTTCAATTGTAGTAAGATTATTCGAAGAGCCGATAAAATTGATTGAATTTATTTTATTAAACACACTTTTTGATGTACGATGTGGCATTTCTAAATACTATTTTGACAATGTTTACATATGTTCAGTATCGTGAAGTGCGAGAGAACAAAGAATGAAAAGCTTGCAGCTGCTAGAAACTTGCAATCAAGACGAGCTGTTGACATTTTCATAAAAGCCCACAAAACATTTGTCTTGCAATGCCAAGAAGTTGTGTTAAACATATCTGCCGTTCAACCATAAAAAAGCCAATGTTCCTTTATACCAATGTTGCATTTTCGAAAAGATGAAAACTCCACAAAATTTAAAAATTAGTAAGAACTCTATAATATGTGTCAAGCTTTGGCCTGTTTCAATTTAATGCAATAAAAGTAGAGAAAGATCATCAACTCTTACATCTATTTTCAACATGCTTGATGCTCCAAAGAGCAGCTTTCGTACTACATTTTAAACAACGTGAAGCACTGTATATTACAAAAAATCAGATACGTTTTGTATTCATGTTTTTGCATCTAATATTTATGATAAAGATTCAACTACTACAAAGTATTTTCTTGCTTCGAAAAGAAAGGTTCAACATGAAATATTTTTATCGATGTTCAAACATTTATATGCAACTATAGCATTTGTAGGGTTAATAAATACCAGTAAATTTCAAAAGTAAGCCAACACTTATTTTTAAAAAATAAGAATGAAGGATAAATAAAAATTCACCTAAAACATTATTTAGCACGAAATGAAACAACAAGCAATAATTTCAATGGTCTCGATAAAAGTAAAATTGACTACCAAGAATGAACTATAAAGAAAACAAATGATGCTGTTACATTGTTCTGTTATTTATTTGATATCCGCCATATCAATTATATACTTATTTTTATTACTTGACAATTGAAGTTAGATTATTTTAGTTTAAAGAGAATATTTAAAAAAATTAGGGTGTGCACGCCCCGTAGCGAAAATTCCTGGATTAGTACTAAACTAGTAATATTCAATTTTGAATGCAATCATAAACACACTAAATACTTCGGAAATAAGGGAAAACAATGTCATTGATATCAAACTTTGGCGAAAAAATTAATTGGAGAGTGTATTACAAAATTTGGAAATTGTTAGGAAATAAATCAGATCCTTTTAATTCTGTACTAACTATCCTTTAAAATTTTTATGAAATCTTCTGTTAGTTAATAGTGTAAATTATTTTTTAAATTATTTAAATTCGAAGAATATTTAAAAATATTTGTTCAAGTTCAAGCCTATATGATCCTGTTGATACTTTTGTCATACGATTTCAAGATTCTATAGTTGCTCTGTTGGCAAATTGCTTTCTAGAAGGATCACGTTGATTTGACGTACGAATAGAAGACTATGAAAACGAAAGCATGTGCAACCTGGTAAACAAACTTGTGTTGTGTTTGTGGAAAAATGCTTCATTCTGGGTCATCAAAAATTCAATGTAATATTGTAATGTATGCCAAAGACATTATTTGCAAAAAACGTCGGCATTCCTGTCCAAAATTTATATTTAAATTTTCAAAAATATATTCAATCTGATAACACTAACGACAGCTTGGTATACACTTAAGGATTTTATAGATTACTCTCAAAAAGGTAATGTCTGCAGGAGCGTCATGAAGTTCTGGGCAAAAAATTATTTTTACTAAAACATGAATGTTTGGAAAAAGAATTATTTCAATTATTTAAGAATTTCCAACAAAAAACAGTTTGAAAAAAGATCCGTTTTCACAACAGAATAACAATTTAGTTAATATTATATTTTATTCACAGAAAACAGATCAAAGTGGATTAAAATGCTGTCAAACAAGCAATCAAATAAAACAAGGTAGTCTTTTTCAGAAATAAAGCTGTCCGAGCAGGACAGTTAACAAGAGCTGAGTGCTTATAAAAGAGTTCCCACAACGCATGTTTTAGCAAATGTGTTGAAAAATGTGGAATCAAATGTAAATAAAAACCATGATATACATTTAGAAACCTGGAAACAATGACATTTATTCTCATAAGATGTATTTAAGTTGTCTACCTGGGTTTTATTATCTTTAGGCTCTAATACGACATAGATATTAAAGAAAATTAACATCGTTTTCCAGTACGCTGGCAGAACTAGTTCAACTAACCAAGCATTTACTTAACAAGATTATTTTGCGTTATGCAATGTTGAGAACGAAACGCATCTTCCTTTACATAATAGTAATACATGCTTTCATTGAAAACTATGCGAAGGAAATGTGTTTGGATTTATAGGGGTATTTAAGAAAATGGAATTGAAAACGACTTCGCATTCATGAGACAAATTTCAGGTGAGTGTTATTTCATTGCACACTCCAATATCTTAGCATCCCCAAGCATTAGCATTTTGAAGTTTATCAATAATACGATTATTATGCCGTATTATGCAGTCATATTTTGGCAATATGAATTCAAAAAACAACATGTTATATAGGAAAAGTAAAAAAGGCACAAATTCAGTGATCACCAGTGTCAGCGAATAACGTAATTTTGTAATTTCAGTAATATGTTTTGTATTTTCCGTGTTAGTTTGTAGCTTTAGCAATTTTTTGTTATAGATTTAATTCATATAATGAATTTCATATTATATGGTTTTAAAAACTTCAATTAAAATTTTCTTAAACCTAATACGGCTGTAGTTGCAAGAATCTGACATTTGATTAAAAAAATTGATGAATGCTACTGTTTCCTCCCCAAACGATTCAGTAACCAGGGATGATTGGATGCTCGAATTGGAAACTAAGAGAATTGATGGTTTAATGATTTTACAGTTCTAATAACATGTTCGAAAGTTAACGGAATGTGATAGGTGTACACTAACTAACAGCATTAGCTATCATTGGTGTAATTTAAGAACTGCTAAGCGACAAACAAAAACATAAAAACTCATTTCAACAGTTGCTTTATTTCTCTTTGTTATGTACATTTGGAAAGTAGTCAATACAAGTATTCACAATGACATAATTCGTAGATTTGAACAGTTTGTTGGATGAACAATTCAATGACTAGTCTGTATGATGCATTTGAATGAAGTAGATCTTAGACATATATTTCTTAGTTGAATGGAACAGCCAATGCATCAAATGCGCTCACATACAGTTAATATAGTTGATTAATTTAATCAAAAGATATGTATATGCGCAATAAGCAATTCTGCAATTTACAAAGCGATTTAATTAATTTTATTTTAGTTCATGTAATCCTTGTCTTTATAAACAGTGTATACTTCAACGAAATTCTCCTGCACAAGCGGAAATTCAGGAAATCTCGGATAACGATTTTTTACGAATGTGAACGGTGGATCATAATCGACATCTTCAAATCACTGTAGACGTCTTCCGTTTCCTTGGTGTCTTTATTTTTGCCTGGGTGGGAATAAATGTGCTCATCTGGTGAAATCACGTTTGGAGTTTGGATATGACTATCGATATTGGACAGGTTATCAATGTTTGGTGTTGAATATGGATGATCAATTTTGTCGGAATCTGTGATTCAACTTAAGTTTGTCTCATTTAGATCTGCTGCAGTTGCATATGGGTTTATATCTGCTTGGGTATTCTCAGACAAATTGCATCCTGACAAGAGAAGAAGTAAATCCAAACTAAATTTGTTCGCATAGTAAAACTGCTAAATAACATGAAAGACCCAAAAATATTGCGAATTTAGGACTAAAGAAAATTTGCATCACTTAAGTAAAAATTAGACTTAAGCAAGAATAAAAATATGTGTATGATGTATGTAGCTCAGTTGCCACTGGCTGTGTACCTGAAAGTCTAGGCACTCAAGAACTTGTGCCCATGATTCACTCACAGTGGATAACCAATAGAACCATCTTTGACTATATATTTTTACTAAAATCATTCAAAATTCCTTGAATATCTATTCACCAATATAGCTCAACAAAAATGTGGCCCCAGTGTTACTTTGGTAGTCAGCATTTGTGGAACTTCATGAAATACACAAGGTGTCATGCATAAAATGTGTGTGATTTAGTCCAAAAATGTCTGCAGAGAATGGATTATTCGGCCATCCTAAAAACATAGTGGCTATGTGATGAAAGACAAGAAAGTGTAATAAAATAAATTTTGAGTTAAGAGCAATAGATGGAAACGATGGAAGAAACGATTGGAAGAAGGACACCTGCAAGAACATTCACAGTCCCAGAATAGAAATTCAATGTAAAAAATAGCTTTTTGATTATTGATTGGAATAGCCCTTCACAATAGAAGCCATGTAGACAAAAAATTTTAGACTATCAAATTGAAGCCAGCATAAAAACTGGAAGTGCTGAGCTCGAATAGTATCTGTGTCACAAACTTTTTAAAGAGGGCTCTGTCTCAGGATGTAGCGAAATGTACAAGTATAGATCTAATTGTACAAAGCCTTAATCATTCCAAAAACACATAGATTTTTAGTAAATTTTGTATACTAGACTGACATTTTTTAGAAGTTTTGGTTATTTTTATGTGTATAATAAGTGCGTTAATGTTGGATCTTCAAATATGGCGACAAAGCTAAAAAATCGCTTTTTATGCCAAATTTTTTCACTTTTAATATTTTATGTAGAAGCAACTTTTTATAACTCTCCAAGTTGAAATCTTTTGGTCCCCATATCTTCTCGTATTTGCAATGCTAAAACATAAAATTAAACCTAATGTATTGTGAGATATATTTTATGATTTTGATTCTCAAAATGTTTTATGTTGACTCAAGATCTGGATTGAACATGCGGCTTTGAACTAACTGTATTTGCCATAATTGGTGTAACTAAGAACTGCTAAAAAGCAGAGAAAGAATATCTCATCTTAACAGTTGTTTTATCTCTCTTTGTTATATATACTTGGAATTTGACACACAATCTACCATACTACTTATGTAAATGCTTTCAAATGAAATGAATTGTAAAGAACAATTGTCTACTAAGAAATTACTTACTTTGCCAGTAGTTTGTCCATGTAACCCGAAAACGTCGCGAAGCTGATCTTCACCAATAGCACCGTCTTTGTCAATTTTGTTTCCAAGAATTAACACAGGGACATTAGAGATCATATCATCTCGTAATAAACTCTAAAAGTATGAAGTTACGCAACCTTGAAAATAAAAACCAATAACGAATATTAACCATTTATAATTTGTATCAAACAATATGGTAAAATAGAGGTCGACAAAATCATTTTGATAATAATTAAACTTAGTGATCATACAAATCAATTTGAATCATTATCAAAGAAAACAAATTAAAAAAATGAGGTGGTTTTTGACCATTTACAAATGTAACAAACAAATTGCGATCAAATGAATTTTTGAAAAATAAATCTGAATTTTTAAACGTTACAATTGCAAACAATTGCAAAGAAAAGCAAACATAATACGATGGCCGAACTAAACAGATCCACAATATTGAACAAACTAAACAAGTGCATGTCAATTAAAGCTGTTTATGTAGTAATGAAATTCGAACGCACATGATCACAAAATAAATGTATACTAAAGAAACAATTGAATTCTAAACAACTATTCTTTCAAACGCAAACATGTCTTAATATTCACTAAAAAACAATCTATTAAAAGAAGAGGGTTAATTGTGGCTTATTCTCTAAACCAATTTTTATGTTGCTGCTAAGTTATCATGAATTAGGAAGCTAACGACAAAAGAAAAATACTATTTGTCAGATCAAACGAAAATTGAATTCATATTGAAAAAATTTACCATTGCGTGAAAAATAACAATTATATCTTGAATAATGAGAAAATTATTTTTTACGAAAGGTGTCTAGAAATATTTTATCATGACTACAATAATTGTATTTCTTAGGAGCCAACTCACAACAATTTCCTTTGACAATTTGCAGTGATATTTCATTTGAGATGAAAAAAATTTTATTTCACATTTAAATAAGCACAATATATTCTAATGAATTTTAAATAAAGATGCTACAAAAAGGTTGCAAAATCGTATAGTTTTTGAAATGTGTAGGGCGTAATGCAGTTTCCAGATGACCACATACTTTATATTGAAAACCACAATGAATCCGATTCCCGCACCTTCATACAATGAACCTCTTTCCTCTAATTAATCAATTGAAAAGTTTACTAGCAAATTCAATTCAGCTTATTACAATTTATCCACATCTATTTACGGCAATGAATCAAGTAAGTGTATGTTTGAATTATTCTAGGTAAAATTTAAAAAAAATGGCTAAAAAATTTTTTATTCAATCTAATATTAGAACCGGTAAGTAGACGTACGTGTAATTCTTCTTTGGATTCATTAAGTCTTCCTACGTCAGCAACATCAACGATGAACACAATAGCATCAACCGCAGGTAAATATGTGCTCCAAACACGTCGAGCTAAATGAACGTGTCAATACACAACTATGATGTTTAGAGCTTATACTAAATAATTCCTACTAGAGTTGTTACTATTAAATAGGACCTTTGCAAATGTATTAGGAAAGGGCGGTTGCACTGAGAAGAACAGTAACAATGATAAAATTCATATATACCACAGAAAGGGAGTTTATGATACTACAATAGCATTAGGTGCACATCTCAGAGCTCGCGGCAGCTCGACCAGGCTTTTAATATTTACGGAGAGGTTACCTATTGGGCAAATTTGTAGCAGTATAAAGAAATAAATTAGAAACAGCATAAAAACTGTCCCGTTATGGTAATCAACGCTGTCTTTTTTGGTATAAATTTGACTATTGCAAAATGATTGTATAGAACTATCTATATCCACTAAAATGCTTTTCCACATTTTCAAGAAATTGTCTCCAAGCCTATTATGAACTTTGGAATTGGGAACCACGAACGCATCTATTGGTGAACGTGTTCGAATGAAATATATACTGCAGTATACTATTTTGCTTAAAGTACTTGAAAGGAATGGGTAAACAAAGAAATATCAATTATTATTAAAAATATTTTCAAAGCGTTTATATACATACATATATATATATATATATATATATATATATATACA
>CABFPE010000046.1:352756-363546 GCA_900660155.1 Hofstenia miamia
TGTAGAGAATATTATTGAATATTTTCCTAATAGCAATTAAAAGCTCGCGTTCTGTGTGAACACTCTCGTATTAATACATTGCTAGAAATCTATCGCAAGCGCAAGCTCGCTTTCTGTGTGAATTCAACTATCTTAAAACATTTTGTTAAAAAATATGGCAAGCGCACGCCGTCTGTGTGAATGCTACTATATTAAAACATGTGTTTAAATTACAAGCACGATATCGCAATCTCTCTGTGTGAATACCCTCCTTTATTTCCTCTTGTTTAAATCTCAAGATTGGCTTTATCGCTCGCTTTCTGTGTGAATTCAACTATCTTAAAACATGTGTTAAAAATACAAGCGCTATATCGCAAGCTTTCTGTGTGAACGCATTTAAAATTTGAATAAGTTTTAAAGTACATGATATATTGCCATCAAATAAAAAAAGAAAATATAGTTAAATATTTACATTACATAAAAAAGAACATATAGTTAAATATTTAAATTTAACGATAATCAATAATGCTGGACTTCAATGATCATATTCAAATTGTGCTACTTATGGATGAGTTCAAATCTCCTACAACTGTTCAACGCAAGTGGCCTAAAGAGGATAAGCCAACAATAACTTACAATTCGTCAGACCTATGAAAGGTTTCTGGAAACAGGGTCTGTTCATGACAGACCAAGGTCTGGTGGCCCAAGTGCTGATGGTGATACAGTAGAAAAAGTCAAACATCATTTTGAAGAAAATCCAACAACTTCACACAGAAAAGCTTCCCTATCATTGTCTTGTCCCTCCAGATCAATTGGTGATATACTGAAATATAAAATTGGACTGAAATGTTTTAAGATTTCTCGAGTACAGCAGCTGCTTCAAGATGACCATGTAGCACGCAACAGCTTCTGCATTGATATTCTTGATCGGCATCAGCGGGATCCAAATTTTATTAGCCATATTCTTTTTTCAGATGAATCAAATTTTTCACTTATTGGCACAGTATCATCCCACAATGCCCACATTTATGAAAATCCACATGAGTATCAGGAAATTCAATTAAAGTCACCAAGTTTTACTGTATGGGCCGCTATGTCTGTGACAATTCTTATGAAACAAAAAAGAATCTTCAGCTCACCCCACTAGATTTCTTCTTGTGGGGATATGTGAAAGAGCTCGTGTATAGCAGAAAACCTAAGTCAATGGTGGACCTGAAAGAATACAATCGCTGACGGAATAAAGACAATAACACCTGAGATTTGTCGCAAAACGTTTATAAATCTCGAAAAAAGGCTTCATTTATGTGTTAATGAAAATGGTGGTCATTTTCAACATCTACTTTAATTTTCACATCTTGTTATAAACTTAAGTTATTTAACTATCTGTTCTTTTTTATTTGATTAGAATATATCATGTACTTCAAAACTTATTCAAATTTTAAATGTGTTAGGGACGTTTCACTCACCCTGTATTATAAAAGCTGTTTAATGCTTTCACAGTATACATAAATGTTAATTTAGACGCATTTTGTTCAAGGATGTGTCCACTGGGGACTAGAGAGGGGAAGCTTGTCTCCTTACTTTTCTAAAAAATCACAGGTATCTACTTAAAAAATCCAGGTCATAGTAACCTTAGGAGAAATTTAAGAAAATCCTCACTTCTTTGTAAAAATAACCGAATATAAACGAAAATCCCAAAAAACATAGCTATAAGCTATTTTAGCCCCCAGGTATTTGTCACTGTTTTTGCTTTCCATCAGCACTTAATGAAGTCAACATAATTTATACACTGGTCAATTTATAACTAATAATTAAACATTAATGACACATTTGTTAGATGTCCCCTAGTCATCAAGATTCAATCCTGCTACACCTCAACAGCAATCAACCATCATCCAACCACCATGGTGTGGGTTATCTTTTGCGATTATTTTTGTGATTCATTGACATTTCTTGAGAAGTGTATTAAGATGAACACGGACAAGCATACAACTTTCTTAAATGAAATGCTCAACATGATTCAAAAAGACAAAATTTTTCTATTTCAGAATCTTAAAACTTGGGGCTTCTGAATTCTTTCCCCACTTGCTAATATTTTAACATTTTCTACCAAATTTTTAAGAATTTCTGAAATTTTAAACAGTATTCTGCATTAATTGCTGTACAAAACAAGCACCCAATTTAAATAAAATCTTAGTCTTATTAAGTGTTCACCATCCCCCTCGTTTGACAAGGTAGAAGCTTCTAGCCTAATCCTACAATAATGCAACTTTATTCTTACTTTAACAATCAGCTACGATCCTTCAATTCTTAAATTACTGATTTTCTAATAATGCTGAGGTTCAAAATTCAGCCAAATATTACAATGAATGCTCTCTTTAGATTTCACAAAACAATTATGGTGGCATAGGCAATAGAGTCCTGAGGAAATTGCCGCATTACTGATCCCAATACCGGATCCATGCGACTGATAGTAGTCAAGGATAACTAACACAACATGAGACAGGATAAGTACGATACTAAGACCAACTTTTTAATTTCAACTGAGACTGGGACCATTTTGATTTAATATTCAATATTATGTTTTATTTGCTAAACTTGAATATGTCTGCAACATCACCATTTAATATTCTGTTTGATAAATAATACATAATATTAGCACATTTAATTGTAACACTGGGCCCGAAANCATAAATGTTAATTTAGACACATTTTGTTCAAGGATGTGTCCACTGGGGACTAGAGAGGGGAAGCTTGTCTCCTTACTTTTCTAAAAAATCACAGGTATCTACTTGAAAAATCCAGGTCATAGTAACCTTAGGAGAAATTTAAGAAAATCCTCACTTCTTTGTAAAAATAACCGAATATAAACGAAAATCCCAAAAAACATAGCTATAAGCTATTTTAGCCCCCAGGTATTTGTCACTGTTTTTGCTTTCCATCAGCACTTAATGAAGTCAACATAATTTATACACTGGTCAATTTATAACTAATAATTAAACATTAATGACACATTTGTTAGATGTCCCCTAGTCATCAAGATTCAATCCTGCTACACCTCAACAGCAATCAACCATCATCCAACCACCATGGTGTGGGTTATCTTTTGCGATTATTTTTGTGATTCATTGACATTTCTTGAGAAGTGTATTAAGATGAACACGGACAAGCATACAACTTTCTTAAATGAAATGCTCAACATGATTCAAAAAGACAAAATTTTTCTATTTCAGAATCTTAAAACTTGGGGCTTCTGAATTCTCTACCAAATTTTTAAGAATTTCTGAAATTTTAAACAGTATTCTGCATTAATTGCTGTACAAAACAAGCACCCAATTTAAATAAAATCTTAGTCTTATTAAGGGTTCACCATCCCCCTCGTTTGACAAGGTAGAAGCTTCTAGCCTAATCCTACAATGAATGCTCTCTTTAGATTTCACAAAACAATTATGGTGGCATAGGCAATAGAGTCCTGAGGAAATTGCCGCATTACTGATCCCAATACCGGATCCATGCGACTGATAGTAGTCAAGGATAACTAACACAACATGAGACAGGATAAGTACGATACTAAGACCAACTTTTTAATTTCAACTGAGACTGGGACCATTTTGATTTAATACTCAATATTATGTTTTATTTGCTAAACTTGAATATGTCTGCAACATCACCATTTAATATTCTGTTTGATAAATAATACATAATATTAGCACATTTAATTGTAACACTGGGCCCGAAATAGCTGTATCTATATATTAATATAAAATTTGATACATTAGACAAATTGACGTATTTCTAAGTGAATTCGAAGAAACTCAAACTAGGTCTTGATGACAACTTAAAGATTGAAAAGTGTATGAAGAATAAAAATTTAATCGTGGCTTGAGTGAAAAATATTAAGCAAAAATTGAGGTTAAGATCTTCAGTTCCCCCATCAGAAATTTCTATATCCGCCTCTGCGCACAGGGGTTGTGCTAAGAAAATTTCAATTGCTTTTGGGATAAGAACATTTTATCACTTATTAGCCTTGAACTGAAAGATATAGACAGTCTTCCTAATCTTCAAGTTATTCAGGTCAATGACTGGTCCATTTTAAATTGAGACGTGCAAATATCCAATGCAGCAGTTACATCCCGTCTAAAAGTTGAAATTTGTGCAAAAGGTGGAGATATTAAACTTGTGTTATCAACATCATAATGTGGAATCCAATAATAAATGTTAGTGACAGGAAATATACTTATTTTCCCGCTAATGGTAATGCTGGATTGAAGGGGATCTCATATTTTTTAATACATTTAGTGGAATTTCAAGTATTTATGTGTAGCAACACGGTCATGCGAAAAATTTGAATTTTGGCTTTAATACATGCAAACATTGGTCAACTAAATTTTTTGTGTTTATTAAGTATTTTAGTGGCAATACACAAAAAATGGGATTGATCTTTGAGAATGTAAAACTTTCTCTCTGTAGGCTTAGATTTAAATCTCCACGGGGAGATATATGTAGAAGAAAACTGCGTTGGTGTTTATAGCAAATGAACTATTAAAATAGTTGAATATGCATTAATATACACCTTCAATTATTTTCAATTCGAAAGCAATATACGGGCCCGCCGTGTAAATAAGGTTAGCACAGGGGCTTGCTCAATTTTTGAAGGGGCTAATAAATATTTTATTTTACTTAAAATATTTTATCAGTATTATAAAATAAGATAAGAAAGAAATTTTATTTAAGAACAATAGGAAAAAATAGTTTACCACAACTGCAATCGTCGATTTTTCAAATTGTTAAATATTTTTAAAAAATTTTCAGTTTCAATTGAAGAAGTCACTAAACTTTCATGTGAAAGGAGTACCAAATTAGCCTACCATTTCTGTGACATACTTCTTCTATATGGTGAAATAATTCAGGATAGAGTGCTGAAACTGGCTATATGAGAGGGGGCTTTGAATTTAGAAGACGGGGCTTAGCCCTTGTAGCCCCCTCGAGACAGCGGCGCTGGCAATACACATCTGTTTTAATAAACTGTTTAAATGTAATCCTGTAAAAATATTTATCTCATGCTTCTACTTTTGCTATAATAAATTATCTTTATCAGTTTATATTTATATTTTTTGAACATTTCACTATAATATCGTATGTATGTCTTATTGTTTTTATAGGGCTTACTTCTTACACGTATTCAGCATGCTTCACTTGAAAGTTCTGCATCTTGGCCATTAAGATTTACTTAAATACCACTAATAAAATAATTTCAACATTTTGAACAAGAAAGTTCAATAAATTTAAGCATCCAACTAAAAATAGACATATTAATTTTGAAAATTAAATGATCAAAAATATCAAAACAACACGGAATTTAAATCTAGACAGGCAATTTTCAAAAAATAAGCTACATTAAAAATAAATTAAAAAATTAATTATTCTACAAATGTCCCAGTACTACTGCATAGTCACATTACGTTTCCATTATAACAAAATGACATTTAGTGAAATAAATAAAGGCAAACCGTCAATCGTTCAATTTCAAAAATTTTTAAATTAATATGTAAAAATAACAGTACCAAGATTTTTTTGTAGTAAATTTTTCTGCTACATTGTAGAGGGATCCGTATCACTCCACCAGCTTAACAAAGTCTGACGTCATCAAAAAGTCAGTTCAAGTTTTTTGCATTTCAAATTGTAATTTAAGTATTTTTTTGATATATTTAATAATTTTTCCAAATTTCAACCCAATGCAGAGTTCCAATTGCCAAGAAATATTTATTTTCAACTAGAAACTGAAGTTTAATATATAATTTATTTTTCACAATATTTTCATTTAAATTTATTGTTGAGTTCAAGTTTGAGTATGAATGATTTTACCAATTGAGTTTTGCAAGCCCTTGTTATATATGGATTACATGAAAGAGGGTTAAAGGCTAAGAATATAAAAATCAAAATATAAGCATGTAATTAGTGAAAATCTTGAACAATTGTTTAAAATATATTAGTATAATATGTTGTTAGACATATCTTATTTGAAAATAGTGATGATGTGCATTACTGGCATATTTCAACTTAGATTTGCATAGTGACTAGAAAATGATATTTTTCAATGCCTCACATACTAGCATGTATGATAAACACATAGTTGGCTTGTACATGTAAGCAAGGCAAGCAGTGCTTTTTATTAATTGAATTTCATTATTAATTTTATGAATTTATATCTATAGATATGTAGAAACCATAAATTATTTGCATAAAACAACATTCAAGAATCAAGTAATAATGTAGCATCGCTGGTAGTTGTTACTATTTATCAGCCAGACCTCACGCTTTTCTTGTTAGTGACTGGTATTTGTAAATATTGTAAATAACTTGTATATATCAAACAATTATATTCTAAATCTTCTTTCTTTAACTCTATTCACATGAAGTTAGCTAGTAAAGCAAGCAGTCTGTTTATTGCTTCACTTTGCAACACTGTTGTAAAATAACCATGCAAAATATTTTCATTCAATACAATAACCCAAAAGTTAACATAATATTTGTTATTTAAATATCAACCAAAAGCATTTCTCTATTCAAGCAGTACCAGAAATGAGCAAGGTTCCTATTTTTGGATAATGGTTCTTTCACATTTTTTATCTCATGGATTCCTTGTATAAATTCTTTAATGTAGTAGGCATTTGTTTTTCTTTGATAGATATTCAAAAATTTATTGTGACAGAATATAATCATAAAGACATTCTTGTTAGCCTCACTTAGGTAGAGAAGTAGAGAAGGCACTCTTTCTGACCAAAATAAATTGTGGTGTTAATTTAGATACTAATATTATTTAGTGATTTTATTTGTAAAGTAAAATTGCCAATCAAGGTTTATATGTATATGACAGAAAAAGGTATGGCAAAAAATAAATTTAGCTAAAAGTCAATTGCTTGGCTTTTGACCAAAATGAGCAAAGCAGAAATTTAAATTTGAATTAATCTTCTGATTAAGGGAATTGTAAATAAAAAGAGACATGTAAGTGATTTTACTTTTGTGTGGTATACTAGACATTGTTATAATAAAAAATTGAATTTTAACAAAGATCAGTATCAATAAATTTTACTAGAAATTGGTTGTAATGTAACTTTACTTAATTCACTGATACCACAGACAATGCAACTTTGCAAAATATTATATGTGCCACTGGTGGTGGTGAAGTTGCAGATTGAAATTGATGATGGTGAAGAAGATCATTCATTAGTTATTACTTAATTAATGACTAAAAATGTTGCCTAACTAAACAAAGTATGGTTACCAAAGCATTAACTGAAATGGATTTGATGATGAACTGTTACATTTTAATAGCTCAATCAACAATGAAAACAGTTAACAGATATGGTAAGTATAATAATTCAATTAACATATAATCTATGAAATGAAGGAATTTGTCTGTGCTGATGATCAAAGGGAGTTGTAGCTACATGTTAGTTAAGTATTACATTGCTAATGGATTAAGTGTTAAATTTAAAGTTAATGGTTAAATTGTTCTTTATTCTTTTACACTGGAATTGCTATTACAAATATACAAATTCAATGTTTAATGAGAGGGAATTCTTTATTATGCACTCAAATGGATGCCAGTTTCATATCTTTATGCAAATGCAGGTTTAAAGAATTATTAAATTTTAAAACTTTGAATGATTTAAATGTGATTACCATCAGCAGCCATTTTCTGATCTAAACTTGTACTCCAACTTTCTCAATTTTGAAAAACTTTGTAATAATCTCAAGTTTACTATCATTGGCATGGCTTCAATTATATATCACAAAATTCTTATTCAATTTTTTCAAATGCATGATTTGTTGACTGCATTACCTGAAATTTGTAAATATTTAATTTAATAACAGGGGAGCTCTGGCTACTCAAGTGGTACTGGGAAACTCAAGAGTTAATATTGAAGGTTGCAGAGGCTACCATTGTAGAGAATGACCTGCATTCTAGCAAATGAAAGAACATTGGTGGTTCACTGATTCACTAAAGAAAAACAGAAACTATCCACAAAGAACAGACTTCCAGCAGAGCCCAATTCACACAGCATCACGCCAAAGCCATATCCATGAAGACATCCTTACTTGTCAAGGTGCTAATTGTGTGTCTCAAGTATTAATTTCTAGCTCAAATAAACAATTTAACTCAGAGTTCTATTATCTCAGCTCATGTAAATAAATAATAAAACAAACAGCACATAATTACTGTGCATCCATGTTCACCAACAGCATAGTATATTTGCAGTGGGTTGTTATTAAGTGCATGTACAAAATGAAATGATTGAATTAAAAGGTGTTATTCCCTACAAGTACACATAGCCATAACCTAAAGCAACCACAATTTGGGCTGCCAACTGTTAAGGAGCTAGTTTTGCCCCATACACTTATGGAGTAACTCCCAAATTGTTGCCTTATCATAAGCAAGATTTATTATACTACAATTCATAGTGACCTAAAAGGGGTTAGCATATTAATAAATTAAAAACCATCAAACACAATTGAAGTGAGACAAATTATATTGTGCAATTGCTACAGTTTCCTCATGTATTTATAACAATTTCATTGAATTAATACCTGTTACATTTTTACAAAACATTGCATGAAATTCCCTTACAAATTAAACAAGCAAAAACATGTATGACTCATATCAAGGGGACAATAATAAAATGATCATAAAACTGCACTCAAAAATACAAAGAATTACAAAGAATTAAACAATAATAAATTGATATATGGATAGCAACAATCATTTTGTTATGATGACATAATCACTAAACTAGAGTGCCAAATTAATCAGAAACAATTGAAATAATTAAAATAGGGGCCCTGAGTGACTCTACAATATAATCTATTTGATTTTGAGTAGCATCTGCAAGATGAATATTTTCTGAATTCAAGAACCACCTATTAGAGGAGAAAAAACAACAGAAATCACTAGATATTTTTTAGAAAATGTTTTATTTAATGAACTGTATTACTAATTATATTTTTATAATAATATTATGACTACAAACATCTTTCCAAAAAAAATCCTCTCAGGGAATTCAAATGTAAATAAATTTTTTATGGTATATTATTTATACTAATTTGCTTAACTTAGAATATTTGCTTGCCTAGATTTTGCATGCACAAGCAGCAACTGGATTAACAAATAGTAGGTTATGAGATATATGTATTCAGGCTAAAGCAATAAATACTGGTGAGCAGAGCCTTATCACATTGTAACAGCATTTAGTTTTATAATAAATGGGACTATTAAATGTATCTTTTGTGTGTTGTATTTAGAAATCCAAAAATGTGTTATTTTGCAAACTGCAGTAGTTCAACTGAATTAATTTAGGAAAAAACACTGAAATTTTAAAATTTTTGTATTGAGAAATGTACTTACTACATATTCAGCAGCAATTACTGTATTAATGTTTTTTGTACTTATATTTCACAGCAGTATTAGCCAGTAAGCAATGAATGGGATTCTGCTCTCTCATGATGCCTCTGTCCTTGAGCACTTAATTTTTGAGTAGAATACTTGAGGGGAGAAGGAATCTGGAAAAAATCATGGTAATACATTTATTTGAATTACTATTAACAAAAACAATAACACATAAATTCATATCAATTGGATTTAAAAATATCATCAGTATGTAAATGATTTGATAATTTGATATGCTATCAGAAATTCTTTGTGTTCAAAAATATAGGAGCAGATCCAACAGGAATAAAATCTGCAATTTTCCATATTGCAACATCTTCCACTACAAATTTATAAAATGATTTGCATAAATAGATAATGAGGCCTACATAGCTACATGATTAGTAGGGATGACAAAAATGAGAGAAGTAATACCCTAAGTCAAGAAGAAACAATAGGTAAATATAATGTTATGTCTTCACATTGATGAACACATTTGCCAGGTACTAGCTTCATACAGTAATTCATATTGTGAAACTATATGCCTCTTTGAACTTCATGAACATTGTGACTGTGGGAGAGGAGGAAGAAGAATGTGAACCCCATCATGGTTGTTGATGTATTTTACTATAGCTTCATCATCAGTTGCCTTGCTACTACTTTACAACTTTATTGTCATACTATGTTTTATTGCATCCTCAAGTGTTTGCTTTACAAGTATTGGTCCTTCTTTCAAGCTCATGAATCAGGTTAAATCTTTTATAATTCAAAATATAACTAACTTTTTTTAATTTGGTTTTGTCAAACAAGTAGTATACATAAAGGAACTTGAGTTCCAGCAATTAGTGGTCTACCATTACACAGCATCTAAGCTTGTTCATTTCCAAAAGTAGACATAGAATCATCTATGCAATATCTGTCCCTTTATTGTTACCAAGAGTGTCACTCAGGGCCTCTTTTTTATTTTTACTTTAATTTTCAGGCATTCTCAAATTAATTTGGTACTATTTTATTTAATGAATTGTTAATTTGTGATTATTTTGAACCTAAATTTCCAACTTAGTGATTGTCCCCTCATGCAATTGCTCAGTTAATTTCTGAGGGAAACTAACTTTTGTAAAAATGGTAAATATTTACCTACTTTTGTATAAATGGGGAATATGATTGTAAGCAAACATCAAATAAATTTCATTCTTGCTGGATACAGTTTACTTTTCTATTATATTATATCTTACTAACCATTTTAGCTCTGGTATGAATTTTATAATAATGAAATTGTAAGATCTGGTGATAATGTGGGATGAACTCTGCTGTGCCTGGGGCAACAACTCGCTCCTTGACAGATGTGAGCCCATATTGTGGTTTCTTTCAGGCTATGTATAGG
>CABFPE010000046.1:364546-377609 GCA_900660155.1 Hofstenia miamia
TGTTTCTAATTATATTCTAGCAATGCGACAAGTGCATAGCTTGAAAAGTAAAAAAATGTCATATAAAACCAGTTTATTAACAACATAGTTTACTGATTCCCTGTTAAATAATTAAATCTGTTTGATATTAAACAGTACTTGATGTATTCCTCTGTAAATATAGGGTAAATTACACTTTTCTCCTTGTCTCGCAAAAACTCGCATTTCTTGGATATTAGAATTACAATAAATACGTAACAGCAGCGACATAGAAAAATAACGATGCAGCTACAGCTATACCTTCATTATCGTAAAATCTAGAGACTTGAGTATGTCCTATGATTCAAGTAATGGGAAGGTTGCTTGGTAATGACGTAGTTAATTTCTATTGGTTAGAGCAATTTCTCTCCTTATCACTCGGTCATATTTTTTACACCTTATCTTAAATTCCTTTGTCTTTTTTGCAAAAATAATTAAGATAAAATCCATTACAAATCTAAAAGGGGTTAGCAAAATTAATGAAATTCAAAAAGCAAACAATGCTGAAGCAAGAATAAATTTTATTGCATGTTCACTACAAGTCTCTCATGTATTTATAACAATTGCTTGAATTATTACCTAGTGCATGTTTACAAAGTTTCACATGAATTCCCTTGCAAAATTAAATGAGCAATAAGAAGTCTGACAAATTTCAAGGGGACAAATATTAAATTGATCAAAATACTGCACTTGAAAATAAAAGAAATTAATATTGATAAATTGATAGCAACAGATCAATAAGTAATCATAATGTAACACTAAGTTAGAGTGCCAGATAATCAAAAAAGTGAAAATAATCAAAATAGGGGCCCTGAGTGACTCTACAATATAAATATTAAGTGTATAAATTCAAACAATTAATGCTAATATATGATAGAGACTTCAATACCTTTAAGCTGATTTGTTTTAACATTTGGACCTTCTCTTTGTGGAAAAGTGGAAATTGAAAATTTATGCTTTCAATTAATGTTTACATCTCTTAGTGGGTACAATGTCTTTATACCATATTTGTTATAACATTTGATAGTATCTAAAAGGGGACCTTATTGATTTTAAAAAATAAAAATCAAAAGTAAATAATGTTTCAATTAAAGCTAAATTAAGATAGAAACTTCAAAACCTTTAAGCTGGTTTGTGTTATAACATTTGGACCTTCTCTTTGTGGAAAAGTGGAAATTGAAAATTTATGCTTTCAATTAATGTTAACATCTCTTAGAGGGTACAATGTCTTTAAACCATATTAGTTATAACATTTGATAGTCTCTATAATAACACTGTCTTCATGTAGAAGAGTAAGAATCAAAAACTAATTATGTTTTCAATTAATGCTAATATATGTTAGAGACTTTAATGCCTTTAAGCTGCATTGGTTATAATATTTGGACCTTTACTCTGTGGAAGAGTAGAAATCAAACAATGTTTATGCTTTCAATTAATGCCAAAATCTTTTAGAAGGTACATTGGCTTTAAACCATACTTGTTATAACATTTATAGTCTCTATAACAACACTGCCTAAATACTAAATATGTAAAGCTTTGAATGGTTAAATCAATTACAATGCTAGATAGGATATATTTGAACCATCATGTATAGAGATACAAATTTAATGATTACAATGAAATGCAGGTGTACATCTGATTGTTATATCCAGTAACACAATAATAATTTGCTAAAACAACAAAAACTGTTTGGATATCAGCCATTCATTGCAAAAAAGGAAAGTTCACGGTAAAATTTAGGCATGGAATTATATATTTAATCAATAAATATTGAAAAATCACTATCACAACAAATTTTGCAAAAAAATTAACTTCATATAAATATTAAGTGTATAAATTCAAACAAAATGATGGTAAAACAATGGGGATTTACCTGATAATTCTATTATCAGTGCAAAAAAGACAAAAGAATTTAAGAAAAGGTGTAAAAAATATGTCTGTGAACAATGCAATTGTAATGGATAAATTGCTTTGATCTAATGGCATTTTTTAGTTTTTACCACACATTTATAGTGAGAAGAAGCAAAAATTTATCAAATAAAACAAAAACATTATTCAATTTTTATAGAGATTGGTTGGTGATTATTGAATTTATTTAACAATGTAAATCTTTTATATCTTCAAAAAATGAGTAGCATACTAACTTTGTTTAGTTATTTCTAAAATATCAAATATAAAATTCCTGCAACATTAAGCAAATACTATGCAAATTTATTTTGATAAAAAATGCCATTTTCTAGTTTCCATGGAGATTATAATTGCTAAGCAATACATCTCAAGAATGAAAATGGAGTAGTGAATTAGGTAAAAACAAATTGAAATTCATTGGGACAGAAGATGTATTGTTTGATTGTCATTGGCAAATATTCATTATCTTTCAATTATCTCTGATACATTTTAACAGTGATTTGATTTCAGGCAAATGCCATAATTCTAATCTCTTAGCAAAAAAAAATAAATTACAAAAAAAATTAACAAAAAATTAATATGAAATAATAAATTTATAAAAAATTTTACAATAAATAATTAGTATTGTAAAATTAAATTTTTTAAAATAATGGTGATGTTTACAAAATGTAACTCCTCTCTATTCTTTTCTTTCTTCTACTAGCTAATGTGTCTTGCAAGGTTGTTCAACAAAATCAGCATACTTAAAGCATGTGTTTGATTCAATCAAAGATGGTTTCACTTTAAAACAGACTTGCTTATTTCAATATAATGATAAAGAACAGCATGCATTGGTGGCTAATCACAGATTAAAGACAATGCAGCTTGATTTCAAATGGATCTGCATGCAAATAACAAGGTATGTTGATACTTTTATTTCATAGCATATGTATATATTTCATGGTTAATTAAGAATGTTTTTTAAATTTCCATTTAAAATGAATTTATATGCATGTGTTGATTTCTGATATGTTATTGAATATTCTATTTTAATCAGATGTGATTAAATATCTTTTATCAAAAACCAGCTAAACTAAAAATTATACACATTGGTTTTTGCTTTTGTTGTGGCATTTGGATGATATTTACTGAACAAAAATTAAATTTTCTGAGTCATATCAGAGTTTATAACATGGTTAAGTGATTTCATAAACAATTGTTTCTCATTATATTGACCCAAAAAATATTACTTTGTAATTTTCTCAAAATTCTGCCTCCTAAATACTATGTGCCTGTATTTTTTGCATATGAACAATACACTATTTACAAGTATTTGTACATTTAGAAGTGATCTCAACATGGACTAATTTAGCAATTGGAAATCATATCTAGAAATGGGAAAAAATCAACATCAACTACAATAAGACAGAGAATAATGAATGTGTCAACATTTCTATATAGCCACTACAATGAGAGATTGGTTAAGGAATTCATGCATAGTTACAAGCACAGTGAAAAGTAGAAAACCCAAGTAATGCATACAGTCATACAAGAATCATAAACCAAATAAAACTGAAAAACGTGAAAAGTCAACAAAAGATGTAACAGTCTACAAATGCATACAACCCTGAAAATCCTGATTAACCATAAAGAAATGCAAAGAGAATACCACTGTGTAAAACTAATATAATAATTGTGTTTTAATGAAATCAGCATGTATATATGTATAAATCTTCCTAATAGCATTGCATGTATAATTTTTTGGAAAGTACAATTGTCTTTATTGTGTAAGTCTATATTTCTTACAGCTGTAATGTTTAAGTATAATGAATATTTTTCCATATTGTATATTGGATATTAGTGAAAGCCAAATGTATGGAATTTTTACAATGAAATAGCAGCATATTTAACAAGAACAGAAATGTAACCCTTTGCAGGTAATGTTTAGATTTCTCAAAAAATGAATTAAATTACAATTGTAGATATTAATCATTTGAAACATATGGAATTTTTTACAAATGAAAAATTGCAATGCATTTGAAAAACAGAATGTAGCCTTTTGCATCTAATGTATTGAAAACAATGAATTAAATTTGTACATAGACTAGCTAAGCAATAGAAAGTGTGGAATTCTTATGGATAGGAAAATTATTAGTTGACAATGCATCATCACAAAATGTGATGTAAAACCCAGCTAACAATGTCACATATATTAACAAGCAATGCAAACTATGTTGAACCCATGTAAATATATCACAAAACTAGTAAGCATATGAATCACTAAATTGACCCTCATAAATAAATCACTATAACAAGTACATGAATCATTGTAAAATTGGCCTTATAAATATCACAAACATCAAAAATGAGTCAATAATTACGTCACTGCTAGATGGCATTACAAACCCCTCATCAATATCAGTGGGATCAACCCTTGCTCTTCTCAGCTACTCAAATGCATTTTGACTTGTTATTAATTTCATAATGAAAAATAAACAGGTATAAGAGGCAAGTATCTGCAAGTAATATTTGTGAAAACTTACAAGTTCTGCAAGAGTTTTGAAAAAAGTTGTAAATGCTTTCAAATATTATTTGGATGCCTAAATTTGGTAATTTCTAGATAGATTGAACATTGCAGATGAAACAAGCAGTAGCGTAACTTGTAGCTTAAAACAAAAATAAGACCACATAATTGATTTTAATGTTAAAATAGGATAATACATAATGAAACAATTTCTTAGTTATACATGATTATAATGATTACTATAGCTATCTAAATCTCGCAGAACTGTAATTATTTTTAAATTGAGATTTTATCAAAACTTTAAAGTTATATTTTTTTGGAAATGTGAAAAATAATTGTACTTAAATTTTAGTGACTTAATTATATTTGTATTTCGAAACTCTACAAATGTTGATCAATAAATTTTTTATAAAATATATTTAACTTGTATATAATAATTTGAATAAAATTGAAAATTTGAAGATTGCTTTTTGAGTGGTCCTTCTGCTTTTAAAAACATCAAGATCAAAGAAGTTGTGAGACGAAAATTTAGATCTTGGACAATTTTGTGTACAGCTTATTTAAAGAAAGATTAGCTAAACAGGTGGCTCAAAGCTGACATATCTTTCGGAAACGGCTCAAACATCGCAGGCCAATGCGGTCTGGTTACACCCTTGTCTCTAATTTTATTGTAAAAGAAGTTGTTCCCAAATACAAATCTTACCAAACTTGCTAAGTATTTCATAAGAATTTCACTAGATATTTGCATGGAATAAGTGCTTGCAATGGTTTAGTAAAATAGATACAAAATTTTGCAAGTTTGGCAAGCTTGAGTTTAGGAGTTGTATATTGCGAGTTTTAAGGAATGTCTACCTCAATAATTGCAAAATTGACAAGCATTTCAAAAATGATTCGACTCTAGTATTTTGCATCATTTCGTAGAAGGACCTACCCATGACACTATACAGTAGATCCTGCATAATTAAAATTTTGATGATAAATTTATTTATCGCCACAATATAAATTTGTGTTTAAATCTTAGAAAATGTGTGCAATTATTTACTTCTGACAGAGTACATCCGTGTTTTTATTGCTTTTTTTCACAATGTAGATATTCTTCTGTTCTATTCTATTCTAAGTGAAAGTAAACATAAACACAAATTTCAAAACCGCAATAAGTAAGAGCGGTGAAAAGTGAAACTTAAAAAAAGCAACAATAAGCGAACATTTATTAAGTGTTAAATTCACTCATACAGGTAGGCCAAAAAATCTTTCAGAAAAGTACTTCGTATATTAGTGACTATTATCAATCCCAAAAGATTGTAAATGCCATGTGATTGTATACATTAACAAAGGATAACACTTCATTTTTGCATTTAATGTATTTCAGGTTATGGATAGTGATTTAAGTTTTTTTCAGATTAATATTAGTTCTTAAACAATTTTTCAACTTCTGCTGATGTTGAACACACTGTTTAAATCCAAACAAAGAACCCAACCTGTGAAATAAACATATCATATATTTCTGCAAGTATTTCTGAAAAGAGCAAAATGTGTATTCTCAAACATCAACTACTTGGTCAATACCCTGAAATATATACATATATATATATATATATATATATATATATGTATATATATGTTTGTATATGAAAAATTTGTAATTTAAAAATCCAAATTATGTATAATTCCAATTTCTTTTTGTAAAAAACATTAACAGCTACCAATATAATTGAAATTGCGTAACTTTTACTATTAAGAGCCCAGTTGGAAGCATAATTAAATTCAACTATATTTAATGCAGAATTTTGCAACAATCGGGGTTCTCTGTGCAATTGGAAAATTATCCTTTTCTACATAAAATCTAGCACTGCATGTCCTGGTTAAGCAGATTTGCTTATATAAAATGTCGTGTATTATAGTCGAACCTTAGTTGGGTATACTATCAAAATAGCGTAATAATCAAAATAAAGCGGTTAAATATTGTGCCATTGACAGTTTTCATAAAATGACCTTTGATTCTTTTCAAAATAGAGTAGCTTACAATGGCAAAATACTCAATATTGGCCAGTCAATAAAAGCACAATATATAAAACATACACTTCAGAAACATTGAAAATTGCGCACTGAAAAAAATTCAAATGACTTATGTGTAGAATTTTAACGAGGTCATTGAAAACGTTCTCAGCTTCGTCACTATGTGCATTGAAACAATGTACCTGTTAAATTGTGTTTACAATCTTTGAAATGTGACCACGATCCTATAAATTTCAATATCTTATTGAAAATACATTTGTTGAAAACAGTATCAGAGAAGTATCTAGTGATAGCTTCAAGAACTGCTTTCAAAGATGAGATCTTGAAGGAATTGTTGATGCATATAAAGATTGGTAACTTCAAAAAAGGTGATTTCATTGTTGAAGGAAATGAAAAAATTGAATGCAATATGGATGAAATACTTCAAATAACAAGCAAACAACACTATATCAATTTCTTAGGATGGAAATCAAATAAAAATACTCAAAATAGAATACTTGGTGCTACAGTCCCGAATAGATGTGCTAAATTGAGGTTTGACTGTATTATATATCAGAGGAATTTTCTTTAGAAAATGTCAATTAGAAGAATAAATACCCTAATGGTAATTGCATACCACATTTCAGTGACTACTTGGCAACTATGTATGTTACAGGAAATATTTGTACTATGAAAAGAAATATATAACTAACATGTAGAAGCCCCAATGGAGAGCCCAGAGTGAATCACATGCAATGATAATTTTTTTCTCAAAATATTGGAAATGCTACAGAAAACAGGACTCAAAATTCTGTATTATGTATTCTCAGACAGTAGTGTAACATAAAGTTGAGTAGTCATATGATGACAACAATTAATATCTTTAATCTTCCCTAATTGTGCAAAGCATGCAGCATTAAAACCGGAAGAGAAGACATACAATATTTTTATATTTCTGATGGAATAAAGTTATGTGGATTTTGGTATAAGTATTCTAAACCAGTATTATTATTTGATAGCCTCAACACTCAAAATAATTTGGATCAAACAGGAATGAAGCCTGTCACTGTCTTGGAATTTAATCAACACAAAAGCAGGGTTTATTTAATTGATATATTGGAAAAGAGTAGTTCATGTAAACGAAAATTTCACAGATTGTCTATGGTCATATTTTCAAGTATTGTTGATATTGCAATATTCGATGGTTATAAACTTTTCCTTCAATGATAAAAAGACCAAGCACTTTTACATTTTTAATTATTGAGGAATGCTGGATATCAATTGAAAAGCAAACATATTGAAGGACGGATTGAGACTGGAAAATAAATATCAAAAAATAATGGATATAAATTGGAGAGCAAACATATTGAAGGACGGATTGAGACTGGAAAATTGAACTCAAAAACTAAATTTTGGAGATTAGAGTACAGCATCCCCTCTAATACAAAATAGAAAATGACAAGGTGTTTTTATTGGTAATGTCAAGAAGATAGAAAGACATCAAATCATGTTCTAGATGCAAAAAACTATGCTGTTCACACCATCAATCACAACTTTGTTTATCATGTGTGCGCCCTCTGTAAACAATATGTATGACGACATGTTGGGGTCTCACGATCCCCAACGGACTGAGGATCATTAGCTACATTTCTATGGACCACCAACCGTTAAATGTTTGGCAGAAAAACCAGCTGTAAGAAATATCCATCCAATAGAAATAGCCGGACACAAGAATGGATCTAATACAATGATTCATTTTGCGTAGGTTTGGAACATTTACTGTCAATTATTGTCAGCAAAATTTTCAATAATAAAGTTAAAATTGTGAGAAAAAATGATGAATCTGCAAAAAAATCGTAAATTTTTTTCAACCAGATTGAATTAAATTTTTTTTGATCCTTAATTGAGTAAAAATTTTTCGGAATAAAGTACGAATTTTTAACTAAATAAGATTACCAAGATTACGAAAAGTTTCAGTATCGAAATGAATGAATAATTTAGTTTCCCAAGCATTTATAATTTGATGTGCTGAAAAGTAGTTTTTCTAAATTGCATATTGTATTTATATATAATTGAAGAGTAATGCCCATAATTAGTTGTTCCAAAAAATTGGTTATCATCAAAATACATATGATTTTTAATTGAAATGTGTCATAGGATCGAGTAAAACAACAAAAATGATAGCCTTGGGATAACGATATATAATTGAATGATTCATTTTTTTCTTTCAATAAATTGTACTAGTCCTATAATGGCTATTTATCAAATGATATTTTAAAATATTATCAATGTTACTATGGTTGGATAACTTGCTTAAGTCTGAAAAGTAATTATTTATTAGAAAATTTTCCGCTTTTTTAGAATATGTTTATACCTAAAATCAATGTTTGCATTCGGGTACTGTGCAAAACAAAAGGAAAAATATAATTCAAGAAGAGAATATTGATTTTGTGACATCCCTCCTGTATGGATATGAGGATTAAACAGGTTTAAGTCAGGTCATGAAATTCAGTTGAACTCATCTTCAATATATTTATATATATATAAGTTTAGATCGCCGTTACAATTTCTAGCTTTATTATCGAGTTGTAAGAGATAAATTATTTTAACTTGGCATACTAAACACAACAATTGTTTTACGTGTGCAAACTTTATCGTAGTCACAACTAATCCAATTCTACATTCTGTGAGTATTTAGTACTGATTCCACCTTTGTTATTTCATGATAGATTGCAAATCCTCACATGTCAGTGTATGCAAATTTAAGGATTCGTAACTAATTTCTTTACAAATTTTCCTCCGTGATAACATGCCCTCAAATAATATATGAATTGAATTTTGACAAGTATGTTATTTAAGTATTAAAGTAATTATTACATTTTCTGTGCTTGTCTTTGTCTTCAAAAGAAAAGAGGCATATTCAAAATCAAAATTTTAAACTGAAAACGATAATGTTGTTTATATTTTATGATATTGCATTGTTTAATTGCTATGTCAATTTTCAAATTTTAAAGTACTTTGGCAATTTTATAATTTTATGTACCATTTATTAACCTTTGTTTTAATTCATTAACAAAAATTTAAATTAAAATTCATTTTAACAATAATAACTGTTTTAAGTTTGATTAAATAGCCTTCTAAATGTTTGTAACATAAGCTTCTGTATATTATATACAGGGTGTCCGTTAAGTCTGGACACAATACAATTTCATAATTTCGCCACTATTTAAATAAGTGAACTTCTTTCCGGATAAAGTACATTAAATTTTTATATTAGGCCTCCATAGCCACTGAGAATTAAAAGTTTAAATCTTTCATGAAGTATGGATGCAAAAAAAAATGAATAATTTTAAAGTTAATTTTCCTGTGTCCAGACTTTACGGACACCCTGTATTATTTACCATGCCATATTAATTTAACTATAAAATAGTGCAAAATGCACGGACAGTGTTACTTATTTAATCATAATATAATATATTATTTTCTCAAATATATTAATTAAGGTAAATTGCGAAACTTTCATTGCCTGTGCTTCTATATCAATTTGATGTAATCAAACCTATGAATCGCATTAATCCTTATTCTTAGTACTAATATTTCTGTGAAAAACAAGACAAAAATATGGAAATTGCGAATACTAGAGAAGACTAGTTGGGACTAACTGGGGTTATAATATGCCTTTAATTTGAACTCAAATTAGACAAATCTCAATTCAGCAGTTCATTATTCAACGCTTAAGGTTTTTTCTGATTCGATCAGCAGTGCAAGGAAGCTGTTGTCAAGGAGGTTGAACCCCGAAACTTATGACGCATTTTTAAATTTCTACCCATTATATGTGATTTCATGATAGCGCTTTGAAAATCTTTGTACTGTTTTATTTGTTAGAATATTTCAGAGTGATCATGTGCTTCCATGAGACCGATCGAAACTTCCTCCTGACGTTCTATTGGTTGATATTTATTCACAAATTGGTACTTTTCATGGAGTCGGCCTTATCATGGTGAAGAACATAGTATAATGTTAGGTATATTTTTGGCGTAAGATTAGGGTTAGATTAGAATTTAGCTTAAAGTTAGAGTTATGTTTAGGGTTATATTATAGGTTATGGTTTGGGCTAGGGAAATAATTAAAGTTGGGTTTGGAGTAAAGGTTATGGTTTGGGATATGGTTTGGGTTAGGGTTAGGGTTAAGCTTATAATCATTATGTTGATAAATTAACATATTTTTGGAAAAACATTTGTGGGGATGGGGAGAAATAACGCAAAAGTACACAAAAAATTTCCTGCAATCCCGATCGTGCTGTTTTTCAGAACGGAAAATCATCACTCTGAAATTAACCCGCATGCGATCGGTAAAAAAACATGCGTTAAGTGATAAACGGACAATTTTGTCCGCTCATACTATTTGCTGCTAGGGAGAGCGAATTTGAGTGTATCACAATGTATCGGAATGTTGGCTACATAAGTAATCATAAAAATATTTTTAATCATTTATTAGAAAATAATTTTTTTATAAGCTTATCAAATATCATCAAAAATTTGATATCATAAATCCAATTAAACAATTACACTGATTTCATTGGGAAAAATTATTTTTTAATGTAAAAATAATTGACATGCACACAATGCTAAATTATCTCAACACGATCGCGCACTCTCTTGAAAACACATTGCAAGCCGTTCTTGAAAATAGCCACAGCACTCTCGTGAAAACCAGGGGTGCCATTTATGGAATCGCAATTATGGCAGGGTGAATTTTTTTAGCCGTGAATAATGGCCATAGTCAAATTTCGTTGATATATTATGGTGAATGATAGTCAAATGTAATAAGATACATTTGCTAATAGCAAATTAATAAATTTTTAATATTTAGCAAAATAATTACCAAATTGCAAGCTACAATTTCAAGAAAACGATATTTTTGTGATAGGAAATTGTACTGATATCAAGTAATGTATTAGATTGGGTAATGATTTTGGAACACTCAGAACCAATTTTAAACTAACCAATTATTTTGTGTTTGTTTTCCAACACAACACGCTTCATTAGGAGAAAACATTAAAAATTGGAGACTATTTAATCATTTGTATTTTTTTTGCAGTCTACTATTACAAATGTGAAATATCTTCATCTTTAGTATTTGCTTACAATCTACTGAAGCTGCTTACTATAGTTTTGCAACGCTCTTCAAAGCTGTTATCTAATCAAATATATATTTTTTGTTTAAAACAATTAGTAAAATAAATATTTATCCATTCAATTCTTATAAATATAAGACATATGAAACAAAATGTAACAATTTTCTTGAAACTCAGTATAAATTCTGTATATGTAACAATAAATTTATGGATTTCTCTTATTTTTAAGTTAGTAACATCCATATTGACCATAATTTTTTTTTTCAGCCATACCATTATGATATCCATAACATGGTACATAATGGCATGATACGATACCATAATCAGCACTTCTGCTGAAAGCATGCTACCAAAGACCAGGAGTGGCGCACTACAGGCACATAATTTAGTCGGAGAGCTCTCGTGAAAATGCACTATTAAAGTGAAATTTAGCAATAAAAGAGCTATGAACAAGAGATGAGCGCGGCACAGGTTTTGTAGAACAATTTCCACCGCAGAAAAAAACTTCATCGCTAACCACCGCGATGTGCGTCTTTTTACAGCGAACCACCACAATAAATGAAATTTTACCGCGGTATATGGCAACAATGGCGGTTTTAATATTTGTAAGAAAAGATAGATATTTTTGAATTATTTTTTTAGATTTATGGATCATTTGTAGAAAAGCCTAAATACAATTTCTTAGGTATTTTGTCAATTCTTCCAATTTTATTAGAGTAGTATCCAATGTTCTATGAAAGATACAAAAAATTACTATTAATTTTTGTATGTGAATTCTATCAATTTTACTTCAGAAACAGTTTTTTTGAGAACTTTGTATAACATTTATACCACCGCAATTTGTTTTAATTTTACCGCTGGCAACCGCATTTGTGCTGCAGCGGTGNTTAGTAGCACACATTTTTGTTTCAACCACGTAAATAAGTTGAAAGTCTTGCAATATAATTCTCAAAAACAAATTATTCATATAATTCTAGAAACCACGAATTTATTTTCGAGTTAAGAATACCAAACGCTGCAATATATTTAAAAAATTTAAAAATAATATTTTTCAAAAATTATTTTCCAAATGGCTCATAAAATTCTATACATATTTGAAAAAAAACATTGCAAAAACTATGTTTAAGACACTGCTTGAAACCCATTGTTATAAAAAAGCCAACACTAACATTCTATTCGTAGCTTCAAAAATATATAAAACATACCCTCAGCAATTCGGTCGTTCGGTTCTGGTTACTTTTTTAGAAGTTTGCGGAGCCAGAACTTTAATTATTTCCTACCAGTTTCATGATTCATGTGGCCCCAAAAAATAATTACTACTTTAACCAAAATTGGCAAAAATGTGCTATATTCTAAAAACCTTGGTCACACTTTCTTCATTTATAGTCCCATCACCTGTAAGTCCCATTCCTCCTGAAATTTTACTTCCCATATTAAGATAATTTATTGTATTCAAAATATTTTAAAAACCATATATATATATATATATATATATATATATA
>CABFPE010000046.1:419127-434106 GCA_900660155.1 Hofstenia miamia
CACACAATATATATATATATATATATATATATATATAATATGTCGCTGTGTACGTACAAACTGCAGAAAAATTGCTGTATGATATTGGATGGCTTTGAATCGCTACATTTATTAAAATTTCCACTGTGTTTGTGCAATATACTCTATGTTTGCCAGCTTTCGACTGAATTATTCACTACATTGTTGAGTAATTATAGACTGGCAGTTTCAATAAAATGTATCTTTATTGTAAAGCAGCACTTATAATTGTTGTCTGAGCATCCAATACCACCATACTATAATTTCATTTTTTAACAACAACTATAATGTGTAGTACATAGCGACATACATAATTTGTTATATATATATAGTTTAAACAGTAAAAATAGTAAGTATATAACCATATATCACTTAGAAGTTTGCGTTTGAACCTAATTTGGATTTCCCTTTTGTGTTCTTTGGATTTCATTCAACGATGACATTCTATTGAAATGAGAGCACTTCAAGTGCTCCGCAATAATACTTGAAGAATTTCCGGCTTTTTTCTATAGTGAGAAAAATTGCCATTTGCGAAGTTTCAGCTCAAGCACATTAATGGAATATGCTCATTGCGTAGTATAATCAATGGTTTAATAAACTTAAATTAATTATGCAAAAGTTTAAAACCAAATCTTTTGAAATCTTGCATATTAATATAATTCGACTGTCTGATTGTGTCTGCAAAATTTTAGGCACATCTTTATCCGTTACTGAGATATTTTGTACCTCTAGTTATGAACTCGGATTAATACTAAGAGCACACCAACTATATTATTTATTACACAAGAAGTTTAAAACTTAGAAGCCGATTGTTCGCTAATAGCTGAACAAGTTTCAAGCTTTTATCGTCACTTGTTCTCAAACTATATGCACAAATAGCATGCCTCCAAATCTCCTAGAAGTGCAGTATACATTTTTTCAATTTTTATGAAAAAATCGAAATGAGCTGACCACACCCACTAGAAAAGCTTCTGTCAGGATAGAGGCGTGTGATTAGTTTGATCAAATGCTTATATATATATATATATATATATATATATATATGTGATTTGTAACATACTAATGTGAAATTGCGATTACAAAACACCAGAAATGTGAATTTTGTATGTTACAAAGCACCATTTTCTGGTACGGTACTTCAGGTATATTTTTTTTCAAAAAAAGTTAATGATCCTCTTAATGGCATCTAAATATGAGGTTTTAATACATTTTGAAATTTTTTTTTTCAAAAATTCCCAAATGGAGATTTTTCATTGATTTCACATATACTGGTGTTTTGTAGAATTTCCCATATATTGGTGTTTTGTAACAGAAAAAAATTTTTAACTNTATATATATATATATATATATATATATATGTATGTATGTATATATATATATATATTTGATTCATATAAATATTCTCTTTATATTTTCAGAATTAATGTATGGTATTCTTGCATTTTGTAAGCTTCCCTGTCTACAGACTTTTTCACGTTCTATCTCTAGGCAGTCTCGGATTAAACAGCAAATTATTTATCGTCGACAAAGAGTTGAATCACCACCAGAATCAGTGCACAGGTCGTTTTTTCCAAACTGGAATTATTCAGCAGAAATAGTAGCTTTTACTCATAGGTTTGGAATAAAGAACATAAACATTGATCACTTGCAAAGAGCCTTTGTGGAACCTAAGTATGTATCTGTCGAATTAGAGCGGCGTAGAGGAAGTTCTAAGGATCCAACGTTACCAATTAAAGATCATTCTCAATTGATAGAAGATGGAAAGACTATTTTTGGGAACTATTTGAACAGGTTAATTCAAGACCACTATCCAAATTTTCCAAATTTTCTAATTAAAAGTGCTTTCAATTATCTTACACAGCCATTAAAACTACGCGAAATATGTTTAAAATTAGGACTAGAAGATTTGATTCTTTCCCCTTCTTATCCATTCTCCAACGAACTCGTTTGTGATGCTCTCTATTCTTTGATTACAGTCATTAATGAATATGATTCAAGTATTTGCATGAACTTCGTTCGGGATTATTTCTTTTCTCAAATTGTTGGGGTTGATTTGGTTGACAGCATCTGTGTTGAGGATCCTAAGTCAATCTTGAGTGATTTGCTTCCATTAAGTTGTAGCATAGATTCGCGTTTAGTCTATGCGAATTCAATTGCATCTGTACGCGAAAGTTTTCATATTGCTGTTTATGTGGATGGAAATTTCCGTGGTGAAGGTTTCGATGAAGACATTTATAAAGCTGAACACAACGCATTTGTTTCCGCTATAAAAGCCACTTTATGTTGTAATAAAAATAATATTTTATAGTACAGTCTAGGTATATTAGGTCTCATTTTCCATTTAGCTTGGCATTTATTCTGAGAATTCTACTATTTCTTTGTCGGAAAATCCCATTAGAATGTTCTAAGATTTTTTAAATAACTCTCTTGAATTACTATAATTTTACCAGCCTGTGAAACGCTCATAACGTTAACATAAATTCGATAAAATGTATTATTTTTTGAATGGTTATTTTATTTGTATAAAAAGCTATTCCAACTAAAATTGTGTGTTTTTGTAATCTTAATCGATTACAATTTTACCTGTCTGCGATGCCAACGTAGATGAGCTGATAGTTTTATTTAATTTCCAGAGAAACTGCTTCTACATATTTATATATTTTTTAAATTTTTAGCGTCAAATAAAGTTACTTTGTTTGCTTTAGTAATGCGAATATGCGATGTTCCTTAGAACCAACTGCCATGAGTGAAAATTTGCAAGAAACGAATACTGATGATTTATTGTTCAATGATATTTCATTTTATTCTATCGGATTATCCCCTGAAACATTAAATGTGCTACAGCAACATGGTGCCATTAAAGAATCATATCTTCATGATATGATAAATGTGTGTATTGTCGCTCTGGATCTCGAAGACTCAAAACAATCAAGTGATCTTATCTCTGAAACTCGTTATAATTATGATAAAGTACAGATTGTTACCGATGATTGGGTAACTCTTAGCTTAGTAGCCCAGAAAATTCTACCTTATAAGGTATTTGCTATTGATTACAAAGTGATATTTAAAAACTACTTATTCTGTCTCTCCCAGCTTTCAGTTACTGATAAAAGGACTCTTTGGTTTATATTAACTCACCACGGGGCCAAATGCACTTTGCGTTTATCAAAAGCCTGTACTCATTTGGTTATAGGCAGAGCTGTTGGCGCGAAATATGAAAAAGCACAAAACACCAATATTAAAATTATTACACCAGATTGGATTTTGGACGCCATTTCTTTAAAAAACTGCCAACACGATTGTACTGCATATCATCCTTCACTTCTATTAGACGATTCCAGCTATGGATCAGTAATAGACTGTGTTTTGGAAAAAGCTGCCACCTCTCCTCCTTTATCTCAAAATAATGGCATTGCTCCCATAATAATTCCGTCAGCAGACAGTTTACACAGAGAGGGCAATGAAGCGAACATGCAGTATTTTGTAAATAAGGCTAGTCATTTAGCACTTCAGAAAGATAAGGCTTCGTCAGTTAAAAGATCTCGTGCCACGAAAAATATGATGCGTAAAAAACTCAATGTTAACCCCCTACCTCATAAAGGATTTATCAGTCCTAATAGTATATCGCCAACAATTAATCCTGCTGGAGTACATTCGAGTATATATTTTGGTCATGATCCTGATCAACGTGTTCCTCCAGAGTGCTGCTTATTAGCTTGTCGGTTCTATTTGGATAGCTATACAGATATAATTCCTGAACAAGAATTAAAAACCTGGAAAAAGGTGATTGAAGCCCATGGAGGTGCTGTATGCCCTAATTTCAATGTCAAGGTTACACATTTAGTTTGTCCGACACATTCGAGTAAGCATTTCGAAAAGTGTTTGATAGAAGGAAGACGCATAGTTACTGCATCATGGCTAAACGATGTTTTGACGGACAAAGTGCTGCGTCCTCCTAGTGAAGCTTTGCATTTTCCGCGAGCACCGTGTCAACCACTCTTAAATTACGTAATATCTGTAACAGGATTTATTGATGTTGAACGTGAAAAGGTCAAAATGATGATACAAGATTTAGGTGGAAGTTTTAGTCCGAATTTGACTCGCGAATGTTCTTATCTAATTTGTAAATCTTTAACTGGTGCTAAGTATTCTAAAGCTTGTGAGTGGAACACACCTACGATTAATGTACAGTGGTTAAACGATTTATGGCTAATAGGAAAGGCTGAAAGACTTGCCAGTCCAAAATACCAAAATTTCGAGAATCCAGAAGCATTAAAATTGGATATTAATCATTATAGCCCAGTTATTTCCAGATTTATGACATGTTGGAGCAGACCATTACGCGTTAGCGCTGTTGAAATACGCAAACGTTCTCCATATTGGGAGTATTCTCTACTTAAGCGCAAGCAAGAAGCATCTTCTGATTTCCGTCTTGTTAAAAAAACTAAAACAAATGCTGATGGTACAACCAAAGACTTGGAAATCTTCGCCCCATCACGTATTCAGGATAATATGCCTAGAGTTGTTTTTACAGGATTTACTGAAGAAGAAATTATTGTTTTACGAACAAAGATATTTAGTTTAGGAGGCACCTTGGCAACATCTATGTATACTGCAACGCATTTAATTGCTCCTCGCATATTACGCACTGTAAAATTTTTGATTGGAGTCTCTTTAATACCAAATATAGTCACTTCAGCTTGGATAAACGAAAGTTTTGAGAAACGCTGGTTATTGGATGAATACGATTTTTTCATTTCAGACACTGAAACAGAAGAACTTCTAGGCTTTAGACTTAAAGCTGCTGTAAAACGTAGCAGTGAATCCAAGCTTTTCAGTGGAATTAATATTTACTTGACACCTGGTGTTGAACCTCGACGAGATGACATGCAACAAATAGTTGAAGCTGCAGGTGGTAGATTACTAGACCTCGAACCAGATTCATCGGACGCAAATGGAAAAAACGAAAGATCGATTATCGTCTCTTGTGATCAAGATATTTCAATGTGCAGTAAATATACAGCTAAAAATTTACAAGTATTCAGTTCGGAACTAATTATAACTGGTGTTCTCACACAGCGATTAGATTTCGATGTGTTTCAACTAGAAATTCCAAAAGCGTAGCTTTTTTAGTACTTCCATTTAGGGCATTTGTTTTTACATTTCCTAAAAAGTGGCATAAATGTCTACAATCATGATTTTTTGTAAATTTTTGTAAATATACTGAAGTGAGGCTTTGGCTTGCAAAACAAAGATACTTGTCGCATTTATTTTTCAACTGTGATTTTTGATATATTTTTGTTTGTGTGCTATTCTAGCATATTCTAAATTTTGAGTATTTTCTATGTTTGTTGTCTTTTGTAAAGATTTTCACATTGTTGATTATTGCCTCCTTCATAAATTTTTTCTATAAATATTTAATAAATCATTTATCTTTAATGTATATTTGATTGTATTTATCAGAAAATTTGCTTTTATTTATATTTGTTTATAATTTTATATTGTTTGTTGAATTACATTTGAATTTAAGTTTGCTTTGAATTTTAATCCCTGAAGTTACTTAATATAGTAGACTTTGTTCGTTTTTATTATTTTTTCCAACGTTTGCTTTAATTTTTTACTATGTTTTATAATAAATGTATTAATTTTTGATAATTACTATGCCCTACAAATTGCCTAATTCTGCAGTAATACCTTTAGAGTTTAGTGAGGAATGGAAGAATTGCCTCTAGATTTGTCTTCAAATGCTACTTCTAGCTTTGATGCAGAAACTGTACAATCTTCAACATCTGTATCATCTCAAGAAACAAACACTGAAGACTCTAAAGGTTGCGCATCTGATTTCTCCCTTGATGATACTCTTGATGAGGATTCTGTAAAACCTCCATCTATCCCTTCATCTCCTCAAACATTTTCTCCTCAGCCAGTAGACAGTGTCAAAGAAAAGCCCACACCCACTCGAAGAAAAGATCCGGTTTTAGGTTCAACATTCTCTGAAAAGGCTATTCTTTTTGAATACAGATGGCCAGATGAAAATAGTGGGGACTTCTATTTCATTCAAGAACAAGTAATTTTATGTTTGTAATATTTATACATCTTTTTAATAATTTCGTAAAATATTTTTATCCATCTTTTTAGGTGTGTGAATATATTGGCGTTACATCATTTAGAAGAAAATATCCTGACATTTATCGCCGTCAAGCTGATATTGGAGAGCGACATTTACTTTTAAGTAGTGGTGCAATATCTGCTGATCAAGAAGCTCTTGGATTGACGGCCGTTAAGTCGGAAGAAGTACTTCAAATTTTAGCTCAGGATTTTCCTGAAAAGTATGCTCAATACATCAAGTATGTTTCTGCTCAGGAAAAAGAAAAGGTTAAAAGTGCAATGAAGTTGTGTGAAGCTCCACGTATGGACAAAGACAAAATGGCTGATTACATTAAAAACGCGGTTGCTGCTACGGCTGAATGGAATGCTAAGTATGCTTCTAGTTTTCTGAGAACTTTCTAATATTCTTTTAGATTTCAAAAAGACCGTAGGGAAAAGCGATCAATTTACCTGGATCTTCAAACGTACATTATTCAGGAACCACGCAAAGCTATTCTCTGTCCACAAACTAGTAAAATTGGAGCATATCCTTTAGCACTAATTCCTGGCCAATACTGCGACACTGTTCCTAAAAAGTATACGTCAGATGAACTCAACTATCTTCCTTTGGGTTCTGTTAGATATGGACCTGTTGACTTTCATGATCCATTTCTTAAAGATGATCCTGATTCTGAGGACAGTGACAGAGAAAAGAGTTAGTTTTCCATAGGAATTGTTTAAAACTTAATTTGGTTTTACTTAGAATTAATTTTACTACCAATATGTTTTTGGTTTTTCTATGCATTAAACTTATTGAAAATACGTGTTTTTCATTTTGTTGTTTACAATATCTTTAGTGAGTGACGAAGGTGGAAGCGATGATGAATATTCTAGAAAGTTTAAAAGACCACGATCTGTATCTCCAACACCAACAAACACAAGCACGAAGCGCAGTGAGATAACGTGTGGGATTTGTAATAAGGACGCCAACTCCAATAAACAGGGATTTCCTGAACAGCTGATTTATTGCTCACAGTGTGATAATGCTGGTCATCCAACGTGTCTTGAAATGAGTCCTGCATTAGTCAAGGTAATTTACATCTATATTCCTTAATGCCAATAAAAAATATAACATTGATTAATCTGTTTTTCAAAAGAAATATGTGCAGTAAATGTTCTTAAACTGATTTTGTTGGTAAATTATTCATCTAAAATTTTTTGCAATAAAAAAGGTATATTAAGATAGTTCAAATTTCAGCCTCTTGTTGAAGCATTATGTCGTGGATGATTTTATGAATCTTGTATCTATGATTAGCACAGAGCAAAGTTTATAATTATAAAATTAAAATTGATCCTATCTACAAAATTTTGCGTCAAATGTTGCAGAACAAGTTAAAGAAAAAGTTATTGAAGGCCTACGTAATTTTGTTGTAAAATTTTTTAATATAATAATTCATATTCGAAGAGTTTCACTCCATGCACTCTGCAAAACTACGGACTTTTTGATCCCAACTGTCAAGTGTTCATCGAAATTAGACATTTGCATATACATTCGAACATCTCCATAGTTAAGTTCAGGGAGGTGTTAACTTTAAAGAAGATGCTATAGAATTAGAATGCCAGCATCAGGGATGTTGAGATGGCGATAGGGGCTCCAACAGGACATGAAAGCAGAGTAATAAATATCATATTTCAAACGTTTAATAACTAAAACTGGATGATTTTCATACAATGAAAAATTTCCATTTAAGTATTGATAACTTATTATTAAAAAACTCTCTGAAATGACCAGAGTCGTAAAGGGAAAACTAATTGGAATCATTTTTAACTTCGTTTTTTTGGAAAACTTCTTTGCGACAAAATATGTTAAGCCTCTAATCCTTTTAGGTAGTATTGACTTACGACTGGCTTTGCATGGAATGTAAGACCTGCATGGTGTGCACTGAAACCAGTGATGAAGAGAACATGCTGTTCTGTGATAATTGTGACAGAGGCTACCACTCATATTGTGTTGGATTACGAAAAGTTCCCGAAGGCCGTTGGGTTTGTAGACAGTGCGGCGGGTGTGCATCTTGCCTTCAAAATTTACCCGCGGACGAAAATTTAAGCGACGGCTGGGTAAAAGAATACACTCGTCCCCGCGATAAGTCAGAACCAGTATTCCTTCAGGTTCGGAAATTTTTCAAAGCGCTGTGCAAAATCAAAAAATATCTACAGCAGCTCGGGATTTAGAAATTTATAATATTCGAGTTTTTAAAATTGGAAAGGGTTCGAATTTAATGTAATATAAGGAAATAGTGATATCATCATTAACAATTCTTAAAATGCGAATTCGAAATCCAGAATAATACTATAATAAATATTTAAGATTCTTTCGCAACATTCTGGTATATAATTGCATTAGATGTAAGATTTAAGATATAACTAATGGCTTAGAATATTTCTGGTATATTTTTCAATTTTAGGCACTCGATTGACCCATTTTTATAAATATTGTATAGATCTTGCTATATTTTATTTAAGCAATCTTTCGAAATGATATTTTTGTACATGTGTACAAAGTACAGGTTAATGATTTATTTTAATTTTTAGTTACATTGTCTTCCTTGCAGTACGCTCTTTAACAAAGGTCATTTTTGTCCTGCGTGTCTAAAGGTCTATTCTCAGTCGGAAGTGGACTCAATGGTGCAGTGCAGTACGTGTGAGAGACTAATACATTCAGACTGTGACGCCCAGACCCCTCCACGCGAACCCAACAATCCCCGGGCCTCGCTGAGACGTACTCAATACCAATGCGTTCTCTGTCGAGGGGAGTTAGAGGAGAGAATGGACGCCTTCCACATCCGCAACAAACATTCTTAGCCAATAGTTAAATTTATATTTGATAAATCATCCCAAGCCTGTTAAGACTGTCAAAATAAAAGTCGATTTTAAATACCTTAATTTTAAGATACGAATTTTTTTCTTTTTTATTCCTATCCAAATATGTATAGTCAAAATTTAGTTTCATTGTTTAAAAAACGGCTTTTGTTTCTTGTAAGTTCATTTAAAATGGCTACATTTATTGTATATGTTGTTACATTTCGATTTTGAATAATGTAAGAATTTTGTTATACAGTGTTTTGAATATCGTTTGCTTATTTGCTTTGTTTTTATTGTACATCGTGACAATTTTTTTTTACTTCGTAATATAATCAAAATTCGAGTTTAATTAGGAGGAAATATTTTCCTTAAACTTAGTTCGTATTAACTCATATTGATCTTTTTTTATATAGGAACAATTGATTTCAATCACATTATGTATATTGTTATATTTGAATTTTGCTGTAATGGGTTTTTCTTGTTATAATATTGCACAAAAGCCTAAAATGAAAACCTAGTATTTCACACAAATATAAAATGCCGTATATATCTCTTTGTTTTACTTAAAAATATTTATTTCAAACTTATAGCTATGAATTCTTTACTTCAAAAGTGCGCTATTCTTGTTTCGATTCTTTTTAGTTTAGTATAATTTTCATTTTTTGAAATTCCGAGCTTAAATGAATGTCAAATTTATCAAGTTTCCAGTTTGTGTATTTAAATATATTTTTGTATATTGTATCTGAACTTTTTGCTGTTTTAACGTAAATAATATAGTTTTAGATTTATGTTTTAACTAATATAACAACCTGATTGGACATGACGTCGACGGATAATGCATCCAATCAGAGTAACGCTCCATCTGCTTCATCACAATTACCACCACACGTCACGTCAGCTGCTCATAACGATAATAACCCCAAGAGTGTCAGAAACTACTCTTCAAGGCAAACCAATATTTATTATTTATCAAATTTAATTATCATTTCGGTAAATTAAATCAACTAAATTTCAGAACCCTGTCTAATTCATTTCTTTATGATTTGTTCAGAATTGTTAATCATCAATCCAGAAATTATCAAGGGCGTATCCAGGATTTTTTATTGAGGGTGGAGGGGTTCCATGAATTTTCTTTAAAGTATGACTCTTATATTTATGAAATAAATTTGATATGATAGCCATGTCCAAGAAAACATTTAATCTTTGCTTATTACATTCGGAAATAGTTGGACATTTTTAATTCATTTTAGTATTATAGTGAGAATAATGTTGTGGGGAACATACTTTAGAATATTAATTTAGTGTTTGTTTTGATTTCATTTTCTCGCGGTTTCATAGCAACTTTTATTACATAAGTCAACATTTGGATTAGGCACGCGAATACCTTTGAAGTTTTTTCCTCTTTAAATAGGCAAGTGGAAAAGGATTTCAAATTGGAGTAAAATTTTTGATTATATTGAAATTAAAAAAAAAATCTTAAATTTACTTGGCTAATTTTTCTAAACTATTCATTTTTTAGAGTTGAATAGGGTTACTAAAAAAATATCGAATGAAATATTTTACGCATTAACTAATATTGATTTGCTACAGCACTGCGGCATCTTTCGCAGAAAAGACGAAATCATATCGATATCCTCATTGTCGCGATGTAAACCGTCACTATGCAAAAGTTACCAAGATCGGTCAGGGCACTTTTGGCGAAGTTCACAAAGCCCAAAGTTTGGAAAATCCTGAGAAGTTTGTAGCACTCAAGAAGATTCTAATGGAGGCCGAAAGTGAAGGCTTTCCTATCACAGCCCTCAGGGAGATCAAAATCTTAAAACTTCTCAAACATGAAAACATTGTGGAGTTAATTGAAGTTTGCAGATCGAGTGGATCACCTTATAGTAAATTTAGTTCTACTATTTATTTAGTTTTCGAATTCTGTGACCATGATCTGGCAGGCCTTCTCAGTAATACAGCAGTTCAGTAAGTAGATTTTGTATTTCATTTTAGCTGATTAAATTTGCTTGTACAAAACTGCATTTAATATAAGTGAAACTAAAAAACGGTAATATGCATTTTGAATTTATGAGAACTTCACTATCTTCAATAAAGTATTATGTATAGTCGATCTTCCTAGATGTTTTAAGGTCTATTAAGGGATAATTTTTAGCATAAAGTAATAATTGACTCTTCATATTATCAAAGTGGTATGGATTCCTTAATTTTAAGCCTTACTAATCGTTTACATTAAACTATTTTCGATTTTTTTAACTTCTCTCATATGTATAAGATATAGTCTTTTGATGTGTCATGTATCAGTGGTGCTCACTACAGAAATGAATGGCATAAATAAATAAATCTGTTTTGTAGTTACTGGCTAAATTTTATACAGGTAAACAGACAATCAGTGGCGTTAGTTAATATTTCATATAGAATGAATTCGATATCAAAATGCTATTTCTAGATTCTCATTGGGTGAAACCAAGAAAGTAATGTTACAATTGTTTAATGGTATTTATTATATTCATTCCAATAAAATTCTTCATCGTGATATCAAAGCTTCTAATGTATTTGTGACCAAAGCCGGTATCTTGAAACTCGGGGATTTTGGATTAGCCCGTGCCTTCAGTCATGCCAAACCCAATGAGCCGAATCGCTACACTAATCGTGTTGTCACAATGTGGTACCGTCCTCCTGAACTCCTTCTCGGTAAGATCTTTGTTTTTAATAAGACATTACTATGTTTTGCTTTGTTGTGGATACAGAATGAACGAAGTAGTCATTTCTAACAATTGGAACATTGTCAAAACTAATTTCATTTAATATTTTGCGTCTGGACGTATTTATTGAGCCAAGTGTAATGTTTAATCGTCTTTGAAACAATGGGATTTTTCAAAAAAACTTGTACATTTCGCATCATAAATGAATGTCTACCTTGTAATATTCAAATTCACTTAAAAAATATTTTAACTTCTTAGCCAACTTTGCTCTTAATCTATCACCTAGCACCATTATGTATTTTGTATCCAGCACCCTTATCTGAGTCTTCCTATAATTGGATATGGGACAAGTTGGTATAATATATTATATTATTTTATGCAAATTGCTTGTATATATATATATATATATATATAATGTTGCAATCTGATGCTACCTTTGTACAATTTGAAAGTCTTTGTCAATCGAACCTATGGTTCCTTTTAATTCTATTTTTAATTGGAGGAATATTTTTAGGTGAGCGAAACTATACTCCAGCTATCGACATGTGGGGTGCAGGGGCAGTGATGTGCGAGATGTGGACACGCTCGCCAATAATGCAAGGAAAAAATGAGATTAATCAATTAACGCTCATCTCACAGCTTTGTGGCTCTATCACTACTGAAGTGTGGCCCAATGTTGATAAACTTGAGCTGTACAACAAGTTCGAACTTCCCAAGAACAACAGTCGTTTAGTAAAAGATCGACTGAAACTCTATGTAAAAGTAAGTAGTTTTTCTAAGTAAAGCTAATCTAGCAATTCAGTTTTTATAGTATTTGGTTACCATGCATAAATGTACTTTAAATATCAACAAAATTTAGGTTTGACCTTAAACTGCAAATACCAGGGGCGGATCCTGCAATTTTCGCTAGGAGGTGCGGGCACCCTGATTTTTTTAAATAGATATACTATCCATATTCAAAGGAGAAACCATTTTTCCAAACAATTTCTCCAAGCCTATTATGAAATTTGAAAATCGTGATGTCTGTACACATCCAATGTAGTGTTGAAAGTTTGTTATAAATAGTGTATTACAGTGCCTGAAATACTTAGAAAGGTTCACAATTTTTCACTGCAAATTTTAATTTTTTTTCAAATATGTTTTAAATTTTCTCCATACTAATCTTCAGGTAATGAGAAGGTCGATAGGCGATAGGAACAACAACCAAGAAATATTTAAAATTCCAGAATATAGAACGACCTAGCAAGTGTAAAATAACGATTTTAGGCTGCATTGTATCTTTCAACATCAAATATTAAACTTATATTTTAGCATCATTTAAGATGGAAACCGGAATGTAAATAAACAAATAAATATATTTTAAAGAAATAAATAAATTCATGCCTGTGACCACAGTGGTCAAAGTGACATACAAACAAATAAACAAACAATAATCACATAGCAAGCAATGAAGTTTGAATATATGCCCTGTTTAGGCTTGTTACTTAAAAAGGGAGAAGTCCTTTGCTAACTGGGAAAGAATGAAAGAATTGTTTAGTCTCACAGTATTCCTATGCAGTTGTTAATTCTCAATGGGAACGCAACATATATTTTAGTTGATGCGGATGTGGTAATAGATAGTGCAGTAGATTATTAATGTTTTGCATGCGTCGCCAAAGATCATTGCCTATATTGTCATGGCGGTGTTCTAAAGTATCAGTGCAAAGTACCTGACATGCCTCTTCATATTTCATATTGGGCAATATAATTCGAAATACGTGTTTTTCTATTCGTTCTATCTATAGTGATTGTGTATGCCAGAGCACAATATTCCAAAATTGATCGAATAATAGATGAATAAATCATGAATGCATCCTCAACTTCTATTCCATTGCCTATTGCTAATATTATGAAATGTATTCGTTTTGCTGCCTTGCTAATAAAATGGTTTGTATTTTCATACCACTTCAGATTTGATTGGAAAATAATACCTAATAGCTTCACACTATTACTTCAATTTCATCATAGTGTAGTTCATTTGGATTTTCAAATTTTTAAGGAATGAAGTGGTCAATTCTTAACATTTGCTAGTGTGAACGGATATCAAATGAGATTGACTCGACTTGGTAACTTCTTTCAGAATCTCATGTGCTTTGCTTTCTTCGTTTTTACTGACAATTTCCCAGGCCGTGTTATCATCCACATATTTAAGTCTATTCGGGTTTTTCGATAGTAGGCTATTAATCAGAAGTAAAAACATTTGTGGAGGTAAATGGCGTTGCACATGATAACTTTAGAAACATATTAGTTAAATATGTGAGTGGGAAAACTAACTCAGATGTGTGATCTTCTAGAATCCAATGGGAAGAGTCACTCCATTAATGTCTGGTCCAACTTCTTTGTTATAGGATAGTGAGTTGAGGTATTTGTAGATTTAGTACTCACTGACGTGTAGTGGATTGTCATGAGCATTATTAGGTAATCTGTTGTAGTTTGTTATTGGGTCGTAATCTTTTGTTACATTTCCAAGTTCTTCGTTAAAAAGATTTGCCAAATCAATTTGAGAATACTGTAATAGATTTGTGGCTAATGGTAACATTGTAATGTAAATTGCTATGTGTAGCAAAGCCATATAATATACGTTTATCTAAAAATTTCATGTTATTATTAAATACACTTTTCCATTAGCCTCCTTTGCGAATACGGACTAATTCTATGATATGATCACACTAAAATGAAGCGAAATTATTGTAAATGGGTATCAGACTGACTCAAAAGATGGAAGGGAAAAGATGAGGAAGACCTTTCTGAGCATGTCCTTCGGTATAACGATTAGATGCTTTAATAAATATTTCGTAAAACTGAAAAATCATCAGATTTCGGTACGTTCCAATTTATTGCATCCCAGCATATATACCGATTTCATTCACTTGTAGATGATTGCTTGTTGCTATTGGGATGAATAGAGGAAAGAATATCTTGAATTAGACCATAAGTAAATATATCATAAGAGCAAACTTCTTAGTAGTGACTGAATGGCCACGGTGGGGTGGTGCACAAACGAATAATGAATTTTTCAGCAATAATAAGATAAAATTATTGTTAGATCATATCCGTTCAATTTCACGGCCAATTCTAACATGTCATCATGATATTTGTTTTTAAACAGTTCGTTTATTTTCCTTTCAGAGATTATCCTTATATGTAAAATGTAACCATTAACTCTAATATTTTAAACATAACATAAAAGATGAATTGTCAATTTCTAAGAATCATTATTGTTATTTTTCATTTTGCTCATCAGTTTTGTCCGAGCATCTTTTCAAAA
>CABFPE010000046.1:443941-477674 GCA_900660155.1 Hofstenia miamia
TATATATATATATATATATATATATATATATGATGGTCCTACAGAACCCTAGTTATTATGTTTGGTATTTTAAATATAAAGTTTATGTACTTCAAATCAAAGTGAATTTTAAGCTCTCTCGCGTTATATATTTGAAAATCATTTTATAAATTTTTTACATTGTTCTAATAGCATTAATTTTAGTGGATTGCAATTCATTTATTCGATACCAACACAACTGTCGCCTACAAACTATTGGATTTAGGGGCTATTATCTGCTCTGTCCTTACGCAGGAAAACTACTCCTTTTCAGACTCAGAGGCCTCGAGTTTCTTCCCTTATTTGGTTAACCGAATTGGTGATCCTAAAGATGAAATCAGAAAGAAGGTACATGCAATTATGAATGAGGCTTCGCCCCTTTACCCCCACGCTAAACTTTTCGCTTTCCTCATGGATGGTTTAAAGAGCAAAAATTCGCGTTCACGTGCAGAATGCTTAGAAGGTATTTAAGCCATCGAATTTTATCGAAATTCTATCTACTAATTTAATTATATTAAAGTATAACTTGCGTAGCCTTTGTTTTGTGTTGTTCTCAAAACATTATTAAAAATTGCATTCTTCATGATTTATTTTAGTCATGTTTGATGACATTGGTTGAACTAGTAAATGCAGGGCTATCAAAAGTATATGTGTTATTTATGAATTCGACAAATTCACTTTTTTAATCCTTTTCTTACAGACATGTCATTGTCTATTTATTTGAACCCAAAATTTAGGAATGACATCACTTGTTGATAATATCGGAACATCTGTATGCTTGCCGTCCGTGCAGAAAGTTACCAAAGAGGTAGCTCAGGTGATCGCCGATAAGGACTCTTCTGCTCGAAACGCCGCCCTGACTTTTGTGGTCACAGTCATGGGTTTATCAGGAGAAGAAGTTGTGCGTAAGTGGCTGACATTTCTCTCTGACAAAGAGATGAGTATGTTGGATGAGCGCTTTAAGAGAGTGAATAAGAAGAATGTTGCTAGGCGACAAACGGTACAACCTGCTGCTTCGAATGATATGGTTGGCTCTTCACATCTTATTACAATGAATACTCTTAGTCGAACTAATCCCACTGCAAGGCAATCGTTATCTGCTAGCATGGACAATTCTATGCCCCCACCATCCGGTCCAAGAAGTACGTACCTTATTTGATATTAACATGTATGTGTTCAACACATTGTCAAATTTCAGGTATATTTGTTAGGCATTATTAGTCAACGGAAATATTGGCACTTGAATTTGAATGTACAGGTTTTCGTTCTCATTACATAAAATGAAACCGTTATGATACAGTTAACTGCAGGGCTCCCACATTAACAACCTTGAAATATAGGATTATAGGTGAAATTTTGCCAACATATAGGAGGAATATGAGATTGCCTTTGTGACTGGTGTTAAAAACAGCTTAAGGCGTTATATTATATATCATAAATTACGCAAGCACAACAAACAATTATTGAACAAGTAATCAGAACTAAAATTGTATGTCTTCAATGATTTTCTGGATCTCGTCTATCTTTCTTTTAAAAAATAAAAATTTTTAATGCACAAATTGAGATTTTGTCAGAAAACAGAAGATATAGGAAGAATATATGAGTTTTTCAATTTATTGGGGCATATTAGTGATATAGGGGTGCGGGAGGACTTGATTAATCGGTCATCAACGATGTATTTAATATAGCAGAAAACTACCACATTCTAGGCAAATTCTAGAACATCACTTGTTTCAGAATATACGGTTCTGTGACTCAGTAGCAAATCATTGATAAATAGTAAATGAGAAAACCAATTAGAATTGACACAATTTATGTGCGACTCCTATCAATGGGAAATGTTTATCTCGATAATGAAAATTATAGGTTACTAAATTCACTACTCTACTGATATTTTCACTGAAATTCATTTACAGATTAGTTTTTTGCAATTTTTAAATATGACGGATTTAGCAACATATATGTATATAGAAATCTATAATTTAGCATATCGCAATCGAGTCGCAGTTAAACCATATTTCACAATTGACTTTGATTCATTCGAGGCTGATCGCGATGATCCACGGCCCTTTCCTAAATCTAACACAGCATCTTTGGATATTGTGCATGAGCCCACTCCCACTTATGAAATTAAGACGGTCATTCAGTCATCACCCGCACTCACTGCTAAAGGCGGTTGCGGAAACGTCATCGATTTGATTGTTAGTCAACTCACAAGTCAGGAGCCAGGACAATGTCTGGTAGCTCTTAGACAGCTGGATAATATCATTACTGACGATGAGCATCACGACGTTCTTATGGGGTAATTTTATAAATCATACATGCTCTCAAGCTATTAGCTGTGTTAATGAAAAAATAATAGTCATATTACTTATTTTTGGATTTCTTTGGCAACATAATCGTTTTGTGCTGTAGAAACTCACTTTTTACTTCGTATATCATGTAATTAATAGGGCGAATATTTTTTGATCTAAAAATTTAGCACAAAGAATTAAAAAATTTTAAAATTAATACGATTTCAAACTGAGTAGTAAATCCCTCAAGCGTGTTATAAAGTATTTTTCACAAATTACAAAAGATATCGAATGTTTTCAACGGAAGTTGTATTTTTTTTTATTTAGTCATATCGATCAGTTCTACTTAAATTGTGCAGTTCATCTACGTATGTATGGATGCAGTAACATGACTGCAATCCAAGGAATGTTCCAGTGTCTTATTTCGAGTTTGGATCGTGAAAATCTCGCGAGTCAGGTTTCACCCAATACTCTTCAAGATCTCATTATCACCCTCTGTACTCATTTAAAAGATTCCAATGATCGCAATACTATCATCACTCTTTGCAATAAGTACTTGCAGAAAGCTTGCGACAAGTGCAATTTCATAACAGTAACCTGCTCACTGATTGGGCTACTTCAGTCTTCAATTGAAAACAGGAGTAAGTATCGATTATTTATTCAATAAAGTCTATCTATAATACGTGGTCAAAAAAAGCACATAAAAGCCCTACCACAAATGTGAGGGGGAGGCTGAGAATTCATTGTATTGGATTTTATTGGATAAAAAATGCCTTGCATTGCGGAGTAATTTTTTTATTTTACTTGATGTATCATGTATCCTTGACAAACATGTTTTAATGTTAAGTACTTATATGAAGAGGGAGGTGGTTGTAGGGGTAACCCTGTTCTGCACAACTTTTTTTATCAAGTTTTCTGAAAGTCACGAAATATTTATTTAAATATCGTGGATGAGAGAAATTATGTTTTTACAGATTATTGGGTGGAAATTTCTTTAGTATGCTTACATTTTGAACACAATTATTCACCATTTTTGAATGACATCGTGCAATGATTGCACTTATAAGGCAATGAATTTCAGTGACTTAGATGATCTAGAAAACCCCGTTGATTTGCGTAATTTACAAACATTTTCAATTTCAAACAGTCTCCTTGTGAATTGTAGGATATAGTTTACAGAGGAGGTTAAAATATTAATCGAATCTTAATTTTTATGATTATTGATATTATTTTTCTGGTTATAAGATGATCATTTAGATTTGGCATGCTTCGCCGATCCATTCAGTAAGTATCTCCGCCGAATGATTCGCATTATTCCTTCTGTGGTTGATGACCTGATTTTGGATTGGACAGCACTTTATTCTCGAATTGGTCAGTTTATGTCATCTATTCCACGTAGTCCCGATACCAAGATATACTATCGCACTTTGTCTTCTATTATTTACGAAATTGTCAAATTTCGCGGAAGAACACTTCTTGCGACTTTAAATAAAACGCTTTGTTCAAATGGTGCTAACCCGGATCTACACAACACGGTGAGAACTTGTGTTAAAAAAGTTGAATCCAGCCATACAGGCAAAAGTGTAATGGAGCTTCGCAATCAGCAACTTCAGTCGATTATAGGTATTTTTACTGTTTTTCTTAATAATTTTTTTTCAACGTACCTTTTAATAATGACTAGTGAGTTCGATTATTTTTGGATTTAAAAAGATAAGAACTTTTGACTTTATTTTGAATTAATTACAAAATTAAAACGACTTTAAACAGTATGTAATCATAGGAAAAATCCTGTTAGAAAGTACTGTTTTCATGTTGCAAAACATAATGTCTAATGCTTCAACAGAAAAATGACGATCTTTTTGTTAGTAGATTGCTAGTAAATATCATCCAAGAGTAGCATTAGAGTATTGGAACAGTTAAAATTTAGCTGTGACTTTTGATTCTTATATTTATTACGCATTTATTTTTTGCAAGCAATCATACTTGAATAAATATATCTCTACCTCGTCTATTAAAACGGTTGACATTTAAAAAGTATGCACCACATTTCAACTCATGACTAATAACAGTTACTTAAATCTAGGTTTACAGATACAAAGACGAAATAATACAAGGATTATTAGAATTTGTACCTGCATTTGTAATTTTTTTAACGATTTTACTGTTTTATATATATAATTAATTTTCACAAAATGTGATTTAGGTCAATGCAAAGCTGCGACCAATTGCAAAGAGATTGTTCATTCCACAAACGCTTTACTTTCCTTTGCAGCCACAAACAAGCTTGATCACCTGGAATCGACACTGAAGTGTTTGCACCCAATTGTCGCAGATATTGTTCGTCAGTGTTTAGGAGACGCAGTAATGCTAAAAACCTTTCAACAATTAGCTACAATTGAGGATTTCAGCCCACATACAAAGGAAGAGGTCATTGCTTTTATACACTGCTATGCATTCCCAGTACTAGCATGCTCTAAAAATGTGAAGTTTAATATAACTGACAAACCGAAATATTTTGTTCTTTTCATTTGAAAAATCTATTCTCTGTTTAATATGAAGTAAATATGTTGGGGTACCAAATCATTTATTTTAAAGATTCAATTGCTATTGGCTTTTTAATACCATATAATTTCGTTTGTGATTTCGATTTTCTTTTCAAATATTTCCTAAACTAAAATCATAAAAAAATGTAAAAGTAACATAAGAATTCCGCAAATTAAATGATTTTTGCTACTTATTAGGGTTTTTATTTTTTTACATTCTAGTAGCTGTTAAGTTTAGGCAATAAAGCAGTGCAATGAAGTCAGAAAGTTGTTTGGACTGGATGGCATAATTTCTCTAGAGGAAGATGAGCCTCTATCGAATCCAATAGAAAACATCATAGGCGATCCAGTTCCATTGGATGTGCCTACAATTGAAGTTGATGAACCAACGTCTATCAAAGGACCTTCCAAAGACGTCAACGATTTAAGAAGACGCTTAAATATGATAAAGAAACGCTCGAGTGTTCTTGCCCGCTAGCTTTTTAAATAAATTTTTAAATGGAAATAATATTAGTTAGATATTGTTAGTATTGAATTTTGATTTAATTTGTAGTTTAGTAATTAATGAAGTTTTTTCAATAGTTTTATTGGTGCAAAGACTAATAAATCTATAATTTCAATTAATCTAATTCTACTTTTTTATATGTAATTCAATTCTAAGCTGGTTTTTATTGCTGAAGGATTTATTCCTTTTATGAAATTAAAAAGATTGCTTAAAATACCTTTCACATCACTGTAGATCTTTGTATACAAGTTGTCTTCGCGTATAAATCTAGATGAAAAAACAGTATAAGTCGAGGAAAACAGCCTAACTCGTGCATAAATCGACCATTCGCGAACGATTTATGGTCCAAAGTTTTCGTAGATGTTCAGATTCAAATTTTCCTTAAAACAGGAAGTTGGCTTCCTTACTATCCAGGCGAGATATTAAACCATATATTTGTTTCTGCACAGTTCCTGTTTTGTCATGTTATCTGAAAGGAAGCAAGTCTAAAGCACATTATGGAACTATTCAGATGGAAATAATTGTTTTCAAAAAGTATGATATCGATGAAAAAGAATCAAATTGGAATTGCTCATTCACTCGACAATTTCCTCGACTTTTGCCCTTAGAAGAAAAAGAAATATCTATATTTAGAGTTTATTTGTACAATATAAAATACTGTTTACAACTCTAAATAGAGTAAAAAAACTACACAAGTACAAAAAATAACATACACGCACACAAATGAATATTTACCAATGCAATTATAACTAATGGCCTGGACTATGGCGAATTTATATGCGGTTAATTGTATAAGTTGACCTCTCATTATTAAAGGTTTTTTCGGAAAAACCTCGACGTATACACCAAAATTTACGGTAATTTTAGCTTAGTCAGCTAAGACATTAAAAAGAATTTAAAAGTCCAATCAAGTACTATCGTCTAATATTTAAATTTTAATGAATTTTTCAATATTTTGCATTAAAAACTTAAATCAATTCGGTTTATACAATAATCAGATTAATGGTAGTGATGATCGTTCGCTATATGTAATGAAACTTCAATTGAAACCAGAAAATTGCATGTAGTGTAGAGTGAAGATAAGATTGCAATGGATTATTTCAAATTCAGCTTATTTGGGACGCGTTCTTGTCGAATTGTAGCAACTTTCAAACAGTGCTAGTGATAAAAGATTATTTTTACTTTTGATAGTATCTGCAAAACCTACGACAGCTAAATACGAAAAACTATACATAAACTATTGTTACCAATAATTAAAATTTAGCGAAATAAAATACAAGTACAAGTAAATTTAGAGGGAATTATTTGTAAAACTGACGATGTCTTTGTAAGTCGAAATATATTTGAATGTTTTTTTAAAAAATATTTGTAGAATTTTTTTAAATTTAGGTCTAGTTTAACAAAATTGAGTTTTAGATGAGTTTAATCTTAGTTTTAGTGATGCAAAATATTGTGTAAGAAAAGTGAAATTTTCTTCGAGAACTTTTATATCAATTTCAGATTTCTTTGAATTAAACATAGTATCGGCATAATATTGAGTGATATTACATGCGGTCTAATTGTTCAAATCGTTGACCTACATATTGAATTGTAAAAGTCCCGAAATTGTTCTTTGTGGAATACTATTTTTAATAATATATTTTGTATAGTTAAGAGAAAGCCCTGGTTTTGTGTGGTTTGTCGAATCAGAGGCTTGTAGATTTTGATTTTCAAAAAAGTTTATATAAATAAGTACTTCTAGCATCTCCATTATCAAAAAAAACAAATATAATCGGGCTGGAATGAGGGAATTAAGTAATTGAATTACCTGTTTGTAACGAATGCGCAAACTAGTCTAGAACCTGAACAAAAATAGTCATTAAAACCCAGGCTTAAACAATCACATCTATGCATATTGTTGTTTGCATGTGTTTATGAACTCCGCTGACCACCTCTAAATACTTTAAAAACAATATGGAAGGAATAGGTTTGTTCATCCAATACTAATATATCGCATTGTACTCTAGAAAAATCTTAAAATTATTTGTGCAAATTGTGGTACATGCAACTCAATTGTTTAGTTTCTTCATTTTGATCTTTGTTAAGCCAAATCTGAAATATTTAATGTCGTAAACAAATATCTTGCTTCACAGAAAAAGTTATTTGAAACATGATTGCATACTAAAAAATTCGACCGTTTTACATTGGCTAGATATTGCTACTAAAATACTTTTGAAAGTCTTTGGATAGAAATACGAAATCCTTCTTCCAAAAACAAAAAAGAACTTACTATTTCTTATTGCCCACAATCATTTTGCAAGCATTTCTTTTAAACAATTGGAAACAGAAATTATAAAATCATTAAATGTAAATATTATTATTATGTTGTGAGACTGGACACCACTTTTTTTCCAGATGAATTAAAATTGGCAAATATAACCCCATTATTTAAAAGAAACGATCCCGAAGATTGCGTAAATTATTGACCCATTTCAATCACCTCTCCAATCAGCAAAATTTTTGAACGAATTCTTTTTAATCAAATTAACGAACATCTTTGTCAACATGATCTGTACTCCAAAACAATATGGTTTTTTGTAAAGGTATTTTTACGAGCGACGCTTTAGTACAAGCTACAGAAAAATGGCGAATAATAAATAATGAATACGCAGCAATTGCTTGCTTAGACCTCTCGAAAGCTTTCGATTCCATAGACTGCAGTATCTTACTACAAAAAGTTAAATTTCTAGGTTTTTCTAATGACAGCATAGGTCTCATTTCCAGTTACTTATATAATCGTATGCGAAGAGTTAAAATTAATGAATCTGTTTCTGATTGGGTATGTACTAAAAATGAGGTTCCGCAGGGTAAAATTTTGGATCCCTTATTATTTAATAGTTAGATAAGTGATTTGTCCGAGCAAGTAACATGTGACGTTATACGATATGCAGATGACACAATATTATTTCATTCTAATAAATTTCCCGAAAAAGCGGTTCAAACTCTCGAAACAAACTGTGCTTCTCTTGCTAAATATTTTGCTTTTCTAAAACTAAGAGTAAATCCACTAAAAACTAAATTCTGTATTGTTAAATCAAAAAACTAAATCTACTGATACTTCAAAATACAAACTTAATTTCAACGGCATTCAAATAAAACAGGTTGAATCTTTTAAATACCTCGGAATTATTTTTGACATAAATCTAAATTTTGAAGGGCAATTAAATCATGTTATTAGAAAAATGGCCATACCGATTAAGGCTGATTATTTAATTTAACAACTAAATAATTTACAAATTAAATAGTTTATCAAAATTTTGTCAAGCGCGCACTGGTGATTTTTAATCTGCTCAATCGTTTATTTTAAAATGGATTTCAATACGACACTGCACGTCTTACGGCAATAAATGAATTACCAGAAAGACTAAGGGAATATTCTAGATAGATTGTGTGAACATGAACACCCTATCAAGTTCTTTAGTTACTGCAATTAGTTCGAATAACATTATGCAAACACGAATTTTCTTAAAGAAAATTTTCTGTCTCTAATTGGAACGGTGTTCTCTAAAAATAGACATAAAACTTATAAACAATTTTGGAAAATATCAAAACAACAAAATGATTATTTAAATATGGCCAAAAATTGAGCCCCAATATTAGAATAAAAAAGCTCTGCGTTCTATTTTGTAAACTAAATAGTTTCGTATTTACGTAAATTTAAAATCACTAGTGCGCGCCACGCCTAAAGCAATTAACTTAATTTCTCAAAAACTTCCATCTAAAGCAAAAATCCAATTAATATATACTCTAATATTAAGTCATTTCAACTATGCCAACATACTCTACACAGATATAAACCAAAAATTTCTCAGAAAATTTCAAGTACAACTAAACTGGGCTATCAAAGTAGCAGTAAATAATCATATCTTTCATAAGAATAATGAATATAGAACAATCTCAAAATTATTTCTACATCCGTAAAGATACATCTATATAAATGTCTTAACGACGTTCTTCAAAATAATTAATAATACTTTCCCATACAACAAAAATTACTTTCTTACTGCAAAATTAGTCAATAAACAAAATAAAAGATCTCAGAGAATTGAACCTATTAGGTATAAGAAGCGAATAATGGAAAATTCATTTCTAAACACAGCTAAAAATATACGGCATGAATTACCAAAACTTTAAAATTGATATTAAAAATATTTTTGCACTTATAATATAAAAAAACTGAAATGGCGAGCTTATATATTTTATAATCCTAATTACTCTATTAATAGAAACTAGCAATCGCCATTGCCCAAGTTAACCACTAATTTTATTTGTAAATATTCGTTGTTTTGTCTCTTTGTTTAGTTTTCTATTACTTGACGCTTTCAGAATTATCAGAATTTCTATTTATTGTTAAAAAAATTTCTGAATATAGAATTTTCTTCTTTAACTATAATAACATTCTAACTTCGATTTGACCAACATTTGGTGTCATATTCCAAATAGAAAGAAGTGTTTATCCTAGACCTCTTTTGAAAAGAAACTCCAAACGATTCAATAACTGTAGAGTTCTTGTAACACCAAATTGATTCTCCAGTTAACATATCAATGTATTTGATTTAATTATATTTCCTGTTACTGCAAGAAACACATTATTACAGAAAATAGCTTTATTATCTACATGGCATAGCTTCCATGTCTTCTAAACAGCTATGAGCTTAGGATTGTTTGTTGATGCACAGCGTTCTTAGCCAATGTTATCCTAGAAAGTAATATTGAGTTTAACATACACTAATCTAGTTTTATATTTTTAAAGGAAAGCCCTGAGTTTGTGTGGGTAGTAGAATCAAAGACTTTGATTTTGATTTTTCAAAAATTGTATAAATAAGTACTTCTAATATTACCATTAATTATCAAGAATTAAAATACGAGGGTAAGAGTGAACAAATTATGTAATTGAATTACCTGTTAGTAAGGAATACACGAACTAGTCTAGAAACTCAACCAGGACAAAATAGCCACTAAAACAAAGTCTGAAACAGTCACATATATGCATGTTATTGATTGCATCTGGTTAGGTATTTTGCGTAAGCGGGTCTGGACTTCACTGACCTACTTCTAAATACGCGTCTGTATTTGAAAAAAATAATAGAAATAATAACTTTATTTATGCAATGCTAATATATCGCATTGTACGCTAGAAAAACTTTAAAATTATTTGTACAAATCATATCATGTAAGTTATCATTATCTAGATCAATGGTTTGAAAAGTTGAAAATGTGCCGTTGCATTCATTTCCATTTGAAAATACCGCGGAATTTGGACGTGGAATATGTGGATAAGTGGATAATACGTAATTAGCAAAGTACGAAATACCATTTAACACTGGACACAAAGTATCTAATTGGTTGTCTTCATCAAAGTATCCCTCTAACATCGACTTGGCACCTCCTGTATTAGCACAACCGCGATAACTATTGCTGAATTCAATTTCGTGAAAGGATGTGAAACCCCCTGTATAAAAATGTATGTTGAGTGAAAAGACATCTCTTGTTCTTGTTACACAGTTTATATTGTTACTTGAATATGAAAAAATCTCTAAGCAGGAGTCCTCATTAACTGGGGTTACGTATGTATTTATGAAAAAGGTATTTTTGGAATGTCCTAGACAAGGTGAATCGATTACTAGTATCCTTATTAATGTTGCTTCAGTAGTTACATTCATCGGGGCTCCACAAAATGGAATATTACTGGGTAATGAATGTGGACATGAAAAGTTATTAAATCCATATATGATAAAAGTTGGCTCTTCACAGCTCTTGGAAAACCATTTTCTATACAAAAGTATAACTGTATTTGAGAAAATTCCAGGTGTATTGGTTCTTTCAATTGATACACTCCTTTCCTGATTTACAGATATTCTGAAAAATTGTTGATTCTCATAACAGAATATTACATTATCCAATATGTATTCTTTGCTGTCGCATTGAGGCCTTTCCATAAAATAGTTCATTGGTGTTAAGAATAAAGTATCTTCCTCCTTTACAACATTGATTCTCAGCTCCAAGCGTTGAATATTTGGATTATAACATACAATATCAAGAAAGGAAAGGAACTTGACGAAGATAGGAGATTCACAATTTGTGAAATCATGGTTAAAAAAATTTACTTGGAAAGATTGAGGTTTCTGCAAAATAGTGAATGGGTTGTAAAGTGTGGAATATTTGTATTTTTTCGTAGATACCAATACCGGATCTTCATCTTTAAGTGTGCAATTTATTTCTCTTGTAATAAAAATGGGGAAAAATCCACCAGACATTTCTGCAAATGGTAAGTCATAGGAGAATAAATATGAGGTACTACTCACTATAAAAGATGCATTATCATGACGGGGATTTACATGAATGTAAACTTTCTGAATTTCAAACTCATTAATATTACTAATTTTTAAATACAAAGTTTTGTTTTCAGTCCATATTTTATCAATATCTCCAAGGTAGTTGTTCAAATGGCATGCTTGGTAACTAACTGTCTGGTTCATGCTGTGGTGTTTTCCAATGATGGTTAGTTTATCTTCAAACCCACAAGAAGAACATGTAATATCTTGGATAACAGTGACTTTGTTATCTATAGGACTGTAGGAACATTCGGCAACGACATTTTCCGGAGCGTTGTGGTTGTATATAGCAAATGAAACGAAGGAAATCTCTGGAAGAGAGAATGAGATTTCTATTGAACAATTCCCAACAGATTCAGCTTGGATTATTTTAAACGGCGCTTTGACCAAGGTGTAAGTAGCGTTGTTTCCAGCATACATATGTGCTTCAATCAAGAGCTTTTGATTGTCTACAAGACATTCGAAAAGAGTTGCTGACTTCCGTGGCAAAACACAGTCCGCAACTTCAGAAAATCTTGGAAATCCAAAATTTGTAATATAGCGTATAGAATCTAGTCTGCAATAAAGTTGTGAATATTGAGAATATAAAATTATGAGCTTTGCCAACAGCCACATAGGTATACATAAATTTTGCAAATTTACTAGAATAATGATCGTCATGTTATTAAATATTTAGTCAAAAATTGATTTTTGTAATATTGTTATCAAAAACTATTTTATGAGCATTTGGAGATTGCACAGCTGTTGTTACTACTTGCAGGGTACTTGCTTAGTTATTTATTAATGCTTCACCGCTCTATGATATTTCTATCGAGTATAAATTCATTCCAAATTTGAATTTATAGTTACAAATTCTCGCCACGCAATGTTGTAATAGTCTAAATTGAATCCGAGAATTTTCTACTATATTATGTTAAATTTATACATCAGTGATTAAAAATCACTGTACTCCCTTCTAACTACTTGGAATGAGGAGAAATTACTGTGTTATGATATTTTTCTCTTGCAATTGCAATGAAATTGGAGTGATTGTAGTACATTTAATTTTTGTTGGTTTCTTGGTTCTTCAATTGTATTTGATTTTGGTTTTTGTTAAATCAAACCTAAGATATTCAGTGTGGTAGACAGTTTTTTTACTGTCTTCCATCGCATAAATTGCGTCAAAAGTAAATCTAGTGATTCCCGCAATGAGTAATTATATTTATAATTTCCAAGTTAAGCACGTTTCATTCGTAACAATGCTAGTATATAACATTGTACGCCGGAAAACCTTTGAATTATTTGTTCAAATCATACGCATGTTGTTGTTGTACAGATCTATGCTTTGAAATATTGATAAGTCATTATTGCATTCTTTGAGATGAGAAATGCCCATAGTTTGGTATATAGTATTGAGACAAATACCAACTACCAAAAAATGGACAAAAAAGATCCAAATTATTACATCATCAAGATATCCATTTAAAACGGATTTGCACAACCGGCATAGAAATTGGTGAATTCAATTTCGTGAAAAGATAGGATTTTAAGTGAGACTGCGTAGCCGTTTTTGGAATACCCTAGACAAAATAAGTCTCGAATTAATATCCTCACCAATATTGCTTCAAGAAAAGTTATTCAGTCCATATATTACAAATGTTGCTTCGAAGCAGGTGTGTGAAAAAAATTTTTTGTATAAAAGTATAACTGGATTTAAGAAAAAGCCAGGTGTTTTTGTTCGTTTAAATGATACAGTTCTATTCTGAGAAAATTTTTATTCTCGTAGCGGAATATTTTACTAAATAGTTGCTAGGAGTCAAGAATAAGATATCTTCCTCCTCTGTAACATTGATTCCCAACTCCAATCGTGAATATATACTTTTTGATTTTCTGGCTCATTAATATTACAGTGCGCGAAATTTGATTATCGCCCCCAAATTTTGCATGTTTTGATATATTAGAAAAAGAATTCAAAGATTTCAATTTTACGCGAAGGTATATTTATAGAATTGATATAGATTGGTGTTTTCAAAAATTTCAAAACAAAATTTTATTAACATGAAAAGTTGAGTTGTACAAAATGGGGTGGCGAAATTTGATTATGGCCACCAAGAGAAATCAACACTATCTTTACATTTCTTTACTAAAATGAATGTTGTAGTAATCAATATTTTTTCCTTTACTCGAGATAACCTTAATACATTGCTTAGGCATTGAAGAAGATAATGATATTAATTGATTTTGAGGAATTTTGTCCAAAGCTTTCACAATTGCATTTTTAAATTCATTTTTACTCGTATATTGTTTCCTACCACCGTAAACGAGCCTGGATAGCTGTCCCCTTAAGTTCTCAATAGGATTAAGATCCGTGGATTTCGAAATCTAGAGTAAAACATCAATTTCCATGTCTTGTAACCACATTTAATTTCGCCGCTAGTATGAATAGAGGCTAAATCACGCTGAAAATGCCTTCACCATTAAACTGATGAATAAAAGGAAGCATAAACTCACTTAACGTATGTATATAGGCTTCTGAGTCGTGCACACCCTCCAGGATTGCCAATTGCGATTTGCTTTGTGCTCTCTGACGAGATATATATATATTATATATATATATATATATATACATATATATATATACTATTATATACTTGAATATATATATATATATATATATATATCGTCAGAGTGCACAAAGAAAATCGCAATTGGCAATCCTGGAGGGTGTGCACGACTCAGAAGCCTATATACATACGTTAAGTGAGTTTATGCTTCCTTTTATTCATATATATATATATGCTATAAAGCTGTTTCTTCAATTCTAAAGAATTTTCAGCTTATGCATTTTTGCCTGCATTTTGTTTATGAATAATTTGTAGACATATTTGCTACGTATTAATTTTGGTATTAATTATAGTAATGAGTAATATATTTCAAGTTATTAATCTATTGGCGTATACAGATTGTAAAATATTTGACTTTTATAAATAGTAAGCCTTCATTTTTTAAAATCAGTTTATGTTCACTTGATTATCGTGACGAGTGCTGTCCATTTAGCATGAAAGCGGATGCAATTTGTCCTTAAAAGTTTTTCAACCATAAAAGTTCGACATATTCATTTTAACTAATGTCTTTTAAAATCAATATCAATGCATTCACACTTGAAATCAAATTCTAACCGTCAATCAATTGTAGCTGCTGACGGGGTTTTATGAGTTTATTCATTGGTCGATTTTCAGCGAGTTACTATTTTTTATCATTTATGATTAAACTGATGTATTCTTTCTCATGCAAGCTTTTCACATGTATATCATTTTTTTAAATTAAACAAATGCAAATTATTTTAAAAAAGTCGATTGTACGTTATCCATTATCTTCGATGATGATCACAGTCCCATCCTCAAAATACTGAAATCCCGCCAGCCCACTTTAATGCTAGCTTCCAACTCTCAACACCCTAAATACCAGTGGGCTTAAATACGCCTTCTTACTATTTGGATTCATTTATTACCTTTTCTTGCTTGCAGATCATATGTTTATGCAACACACATTCAAATGGTAATCGTTTCGCCATTTTGGAATTTCAGAAAATATTTCACGAACTCTTTCATAATGTAAAGGTCCAGACAAAATAAGATTGCACTTTGTTTCAGAAAAATTGAATTTTTTTGCAGTTTTCTTACCAATTTGTTTACCAAATGTCTTTCGAGAACGTTTATAAAAGTTTGTATTTTTACTAAATTTTTATTTCAGGTTTATGAGCCAGCAGATAGCTGAGGAGTCATATAGAAGAATCAACCACTATGCAAATCTTAAATTCTCTACACATCACACTCAAATACTTACAAATCAAACTCCTTTCTGGCGCTTAGCCAATTTTAAACGCTACTGTTTCAACCCCGTTAACAATATCGATATCGTTCCCCAAGAACTACAGGATGCCTACTTTACATCAATGTCTGGATTAGTAACAGGTGCTGAATCCTATGTATTAATATATTATTAATATAATTCATCTATATTCCCAAAATCTAGTAACATTAAGCTTTTTAAAATTAAGTTTGTCTTGAAAACATTGAAAATATACTGAAGTTTTTTTTTAAGAATTGCTGCTTGAATTTACATAAATATTGACTCTTTAAAGATGTACACATCTCCTAAATATGTTTTCATCTATAGTAAAGATGCTTTTCCAGGTGCAATCAACTTATTCATTTCATTGTGCTTTGCATTCTCTTAGTTTGAAAAAAACGTTATTAAAGTTAATTTGAAATGTTGACCTTGACTCGTCTTTGTCTTAGATACATTTTATAATTTATTAAGGCGATGAATTCAATGATAAGAACCAAAGAGATAAAAATGTTCATAGAATTTTGTAATAACCTGCATATCAAAAAGGAAAGAAACTTCATACCAAAGAAGTTCTTAGAAGCTGTTTATAAAGTTGGTTATATATGACATTCTATTTGATCGCTTGTCACATGTTAAGATTTGGCATTTGTTGACTTGTCATTAATGGCAACAATTGGATTTTAATACGGAAATAAACATTTTTTTTCAAAGTTATAATACTTTTGTCTTAATAAACAGCTATAAATGTGTATCCTTTCAAAATTTTCCTACAATGTTAGTTACGAAATGGTAAACATTGCAAAAATATTTGTATGTCAGCAGGGTAAACTAGGTTTTGGTCTTAGTTTGTTTTTGCGTTCACAACTTTGAACTTTCCTATCTATGACTAGATATCGGACCACAGTAGATTTAAAATGCTAGAGCGACATAAAAGAAAATAAATGAAATTTAAGATAATGGTGGTCATAACAATATATCTTAATTCTGACGAATACTGAATCCCGTTCAATACATGACCTATTTACTTGTTAATTTTGGCGTTAATAAATTTTGGCGTTGTTACCTTAATGTTTTCTTTCGGCGATGTGTCAAACCGTTTCATTTGAAATTCCCGCAAAGATAGTCACGAATAAAATTTATAGCTGGCAATCATGAGTTCCTCTCCAAAGACTATCACAATTTCTTTAGATAGGGTTAGTAGATGAACGATTAGTAAATGCTTCTCCCAAATTTTTTCGATTATTTCACAGGCCCTTTTCTTGAGCTCTTTTACTCTTAATGGTATAGTAAGATAGCAAAATTAAGTACACGATATTTTTTACCAAAATTTTTCAGGCTTTCTCCTATAGTGTTTTGCCTACTGACATTTATAAGAGAGGACTTTGCATGTGTTTAGGCTTGACCAAAACTTTTTGAAAGATTCATGATTTACTCCAACGTCATTGATGCGTGTTTAATTGATTACCTTTTACATCATGTTAAGCAGTTAAGCAATTGGTCAAAATAAAGACTTTGAATCCGTTATTCAGGATCATATTGTCAAACTGCGTAACCGAATGTTCACTTACAGAGGCTAAGTGTAAAATACACTTAAATTCTATGCCAAGGTGGGAAAGTGTCAAAGAGAAGATTTAACAAACGACAAATAAGGACATCAGCAGGCACTAGAATGGAAAATCCTTTCCATTTTAATGCATCGCCAAATGTTAACAAAAAGTGTATTCGAAGATATTTACTCAGTTCACGTATCCGTAGACATATTGCAATAATGAAATCATTAATGATACCTTTTCAATGAATGACGAAAACTGTATTCAGTTATTCAGCAATGATGATAAAGTGAAAACTTCTGTGCTAAGCACCAACGATTCTTACCCCAATGCATGAGATCATCTTTTAAACATGGACCTCAGGTTACTTTTTCTGATTGTTGTTCCTAAAAAAGGGGTTGAGAGGCTACGTTTTCTTTAACTAATTGAGAAGGTGAATTCGTCCTGATACGTAAAGTTTCTAGGAGAAAAAGTTGTGCCTACTCTGACAAGTCATTCTTGAAATGTTGGTTTATTTCAAGATAATTCTTGTTATAAATAGCCCAGTCTCCAATAAGGACAGAAAAACTCCGCATTCAGAACCTCGAATGGGTTGGTTAAAGTCCGGTTTGCAACTACATGGAAAAGCTCTGGTGTAAATTTAAATGGGTAGCTCAGCAACAGCGCCCAAAAATAATCAAGAACTTGGTAGAATAATTGAAAAAACATGGTGTAATGGAGTGAACGCGACTATGTTCAGAACTAGGCGACTTCTCCAGTTCGGAGACTCAAGAGTTGTGTAACTCATCGAGGCTTCCCATAAACTATAAACCAAGCCTTTTAGTTTTCAAATTTCCGCGTGTTGGTCAGTTTCTTAAAATATTTGTTCATTTATTGTTGTACTTAATTTTTTGTGTCGAACTGTAAATGAGTCTTTGAGAGGGGGTACGTTCAATCTCAGACGATTCAGGCGGGGATTCAGTAATTTGTTTTACCAAATTTTTTCACTAGATTGTGCAGCGCATGAAACAAGGCAAATATATTTGATCATTGTTAGGAAATTCAATTTCTTTGCTTTTTTCATCTTTTTCATATATTGTGTGTACATAAGTTAGTAATACGATACGAGTCCATTTTTAACATTTTGTAATTTTCCTAGAGTAACATGGTACGCGATCAAGACCTCAGCTAAATCTTTGTTGAATGCATCTTTACGAGCAGAATAATTTTCACTGAACAACCTGTTGAAAACAGAAGTTGATGGGTTAATGAACTATTTCGCTTCAAATATTATTAATGTAGTCTCATCCCAGTATTATGCTGTATTTGAATTTTTCAGTCAGTGATGATATCAGTCCCACAATGTAAGTTTAAAGTATAGGTTTCTGGGATTTCACCTTTGTCATAATGATATTATATATTGAAATGTTGCAAGAACGGTTCAAGAAACAAAGAAGCACGCTAACCGCATGCGTAGAAAGCGTGTTTTGTTTTAGAGCGACTTTCTCAGTCGAAAATGTTGACAAATAGTTTTGGAATCATCCAAGCTAGCTTGATTTTTCGGCCAAGCAGCGCTCATAGCGAATTTTTTTCTTCGAAAAATCCATCTGTCCCAATTTTTAGCCTTTTGTAAGTAATCCTATCCCATGGAAGTCCTATTTTACATTTGAAGTTTTATTTCTCTTGAAAGGTCGGGTATTCCATTGGGTGTAAACTTTCATTTAAAGTAAGTTTACATTGATAGCATAATACTGAAGTGTTAGAAGTAATGACATTAGTTCAAAATATATTTCTGTTCTAAAAAAATTGTGATGATCAGGAATCACAGCGATAACAGGTTTTACTTTTATCGATCTCCTTCGTAGCAGCTATGCTCTCAAGAGGTCTGTAAACCACGCCATCAACAATATTTTTATTCATTCAATTGTAGCCATAAATTCAATGTTTGTCTACTTGAATAAATTATCGCATATTCGGTACAAAGATATTTTGTTAATTTAACTAAATGGCTTCCTGCAATCCTTCTAATAAAAATGTTTGCAATTATTCGATTTTTTAAGAAACTATTCTTTACTTTGTTTGCTATATTCCACTTAACCAGTTACCAAGGAGCTTTTTTTATGAAAGACATTTGAAGTTCTATTGATTACATTGCAATGTAATTGCAAATTATCGAAAGTTCAATTATTCTTTAAATTTATTTTATTAAACCTTGATGTTTTATTAGTTTAATGGAAAACTAAATAACAAGAAATTCTATTAAAAGATTTATAAAACATTGCAAGTACACCATCAAAACCGACTTGAAAATTAAAATAGCATTAAAAATGTTCGAGTTTATTTGTATGTTGAGCGATATTGGAGGCCGTTTCCCATTAGTTTGACTGCAAAATTGATCGCGTTATAGCTATCGAAGCGAGCGCCAACCTTCATAGTAGTTCTTCTAAAATGTGATTAATTAAAATAGTGATTTTCAATTAATTTTTTGAGAGTCGGACTAATTAAAAATTTTCAATGTTAAGTTCTAAAATTTAGTTATTTAGTTAAAATTAATATTAGTTGGGGCAGTTATAAAATTTATTTAACATCACAAAAATCTATTCTTAGCAAAAATTTAATGCTATTCAAACCAAAATAGGGAAACAAAGAGTTTGTAGTACTTGCAGAGCTAACACATTTTATCATTCCGTGTGCTGGGGAATACAACTTTGAAATTTCTTGAGAATTTGAGAAAAATTATTCTTTACCCAATTCAAAAATATGGGATTTCCTATCCTCTATGCGCAGTTTCAGAAATTTCCACATATGCTCAATGATATTCAAATCCGTAGAACAAACAAGCCAATTTATGACCAGAGTAATCGCAGAATATACAATGATTTCCAGGGAATAGTATGAAAATGTTATAAAGAGCGTTATCTTGTTGAAATGAAAAGCCACTGTGCATGTTTAGAGTTATTTATATCTCTACTGTCCATGTGTGGACATCAACCCGTCCGCAATGTTCTGTATAACAAATTGCGAATAAGTTTTGTACTTTACTTGGGAAAATATTTGGACAAATACTTCGTAGAAACCTCTCACACGCACGGTTCCAACACACTTAAATTTGTTCTGATGAGTCTAATATAGTTTGACGAAAAAGCAAATATTTTCCCTTTCATTTAGACAGTCATTGGGTAGTTGTATGCATCATAACTTACACACTTTTCTTTTAGCTTGTAATACAGTGGGTTTTTGAGAGGCTCTAGTTTCACTTATGCCCATTTTCTGCAGATATTGACTTGTGATGCGTATTGACACCAAATTATCCATTTATCATCCTAGTATGAATTTCAGCGCAGCCATGTGATGATATTTTTAAGGGTCTTCCTTAATACGATTTGAAAACCACCTGGCTGCTAGATTAATAAGCTTTACATATTTATCCAACTGAACATATCGACACATCTGTAAATCTAGAAAGGCATACGGACTCATGTTTTTCCGGAATAAATTTCCTGGAATTTCTTTCGCTTTTTCATTTTTCCAATAAAACGAATTGACTCAGTTTGCTTGACTTAAATATTTTTTATACCTGCTTATAATAGCATTAAAATCGCAATAGTGAATTATAATTTTGTCCCAACTACCGTGACTAAAAAACCCTAATGAGAATGTCTAACCCTAATTAACTCAGGCGCTCTGCGTACAGAAAGAAAGTATTTGTCTTTAGCTATTGCTCTCATGAACTTTGTATGTAAAAGATGTAGTTCAAAGTTAATTATGCAGATTTCGTGATAAATAATTAAATATGGATTTTAATTGAGATATAATAATTATTTCACATTAAGACCAGCATATACGCTTCATTTTAACGACCGATCTACGCTAAATTTAATCCTTGATCAGATGCAGATAAATATATTTTCATATATTTATGCGGAAGTTGCATTAATGGACGTAGCTTGTATTTTACACAAGCACTTATGGAATGATTATTGCCTTATGAAGTAGGAATATATATTACAAATGTAACATGCAATTTTCAAATGTTTTCATAGCTTAGACTTAGTAGTTTAAGGAAAGTACTATTTTTGACCATTTGTTCCATGCTCTACATATATATGCCCATTGCCACGCCTAGAAAGGCAACGTAATTGTAGATGCTAATTTCAAATTCTATTTTTGGCAGTAATTGAAAGAATTCAAGATTTTGGAAAAGATATTTACCACAATTACAAAAATACGTAATAACCAATAATATACAATAAAACCACAATAGGCAATCATTTCTAAATAAAAGCGGCAAATTTCAATCATTTATTTGAGGTAGTTGGTCTCTCCCATGGCTTTCATCCTTAGATCAAAGTTGAACTTTTCGAGACGCCTTCCTGCATGAGATTGAGGCAGTTAAAGCTTATACGATATCGTCCATTCGCACACAGGGTGGTTTCGCATCTCAAATTTTGTAGGTAGTGTATATTGAAACCGTTATTTTCTAATTCCTTAAAAACACACTCTTTTGTAGTCAAACACGAAACTGAGTCTGTACAAAACGATTGATACAAACTTATTTTTGGAAATCAGCAGACTAAGTGGTAACAAGCACAAGTTCCACTACTTTTATTTCAAAGACTGTTTGTGGATCTTCCGTATTGTATGTCAATGTGAGTTTCAGGAATAGCAATCCGTAGTATACATTATCTTCCTATTCTGCGTCATGTTATTTTCAATATTAAACGTTTCGTACAGCGATGACTAGATGGTGAAAAAATAAAACAAGCGAAAAGGTCGTCTAAGAGGAGCGTGCAGACTGCGAAGAAATTCATTGCGAATGATTAAGTTAAAATGATCGAAGGCTTATACGTAGTGAAGCGTTTATTTTATTCGTTGATTGAGAGATCTTCCATTTTCAGCGGGAAAGAGAACGATCTCCAAGCGTGGATGAAGCTGCGCAGATGACGTGTTAATTATCTCCGGCAACATTCGTTAGTTGATTGAGAAAAAAATAAAAAGTCTGAATTTGAAGTTAATCGTGAACACAAGGATTTTATAACTCAAAGCTGGACAGCTGATAATTCACTTCTCTTACCTATTTTGTTACGATCACAAAGAGTGACCTATACAAAAATTTAATGCGTGCTTTATATACATAAATACTTAATTCCATTTCTTATCCAATTTCAAAATGATCGTAGACTTTAAAGTCCTCATAAACCAGTATCAATTCACACGAAAATAACAAGAACACCATTTTCGAGTGCCCATACGCGAAATGCACCAGAAATATTTGCGGATGTTTTCTTCTTGTGGACTTGGAGCAAATGATCTAAAACGTTACACTTAAAGTACAGTTCAGACAAATTTGCCACAGGCTTTGGCTATTTTTGCCTTTTATTAATCTTGAATACCATAATTTATTTTTGAATCCACGTAGAACATACATTGCAAAATTTACGAACAATATAGGCTTTGAAATGTTAAAGATGCTACCGATTTTTTTTGGTTCCTTACTATCACGATAAGCTATTTATATACCAAACAAACATTGACAGCAAGAGAATTGTTAAATTTAATTTTTTTTAAATATAATCTGCTACAGTGGAATTTCTGGAAGGAATATTGTAAAACTATATCTACCCTTCATAAATTTGTTTTGACGGCTGGTATGCATTCAATGTTAACATATAATCATGTTTTTCTATTATATCGCAAAATAGTTGATTCCACTCATGCTAAGTTTCTCGCCAAGAATCTTCATGCATTTTGAAGCAGCAATAACGCATTTTGACGTTCGGAGTATAGGTTACCTGACAAATACACTTCTCATACCCTGCATTTCATCGTATGAAATTCCAAAGCATTTTTGATAAAAAATTAGAATGTAGATTTCCTGCACTAATTTCTGTACTATGTGCTTTTGTATCAAAAATTTATATGTAATTCAACGAAAGAAGCAAAAAAGTTTTACAATTGTTCAATTCACTGACTTCAGCGATTTGCGCTATCATTAGGTTTAAGAATAATTCATGACTGCAACTTTTGTAAAAGTTAAACATTTTGAAGGAGTGATTCGTTAATATTTTAATTGTTTGGGTTTTTGAGAACCCTAGTATAGGACTCATTTTCAAGTTATTGTCACCGCCATCAAAACATAAAGCAATTCTTTGTGTACAACAACCTCCGTTCGCAAATTTGAACTCTCTCCACATTGCCAGCCAACAATATAGACCATCACACCTGAAATGAAAGCGCAATTGTACTCAGTAGGATGGTGTTCATATTTTTAACCCACTAACGTTAGTAGACCGCTCGAAGCCAAAATTTACTCCAACTAAATCATTTGCTGATATATGGTGATTTTAACCACAGAATTCACGATAGATACTAAAATGTTTTGCCAATTACATCACTTCCCATGACAAACATAACTTAACCATTAATATCAGAGCACTTAGTGTTTCAATAATCACAGTTCCTCCATTTAAAAATCCAACTAAAAAATAACCTTAAAAAGTGATAATTTGAATGATTAAGTAATTGGTTCTTTAAAAGAATCAAGTTTTGGCCTGTAAACTATAACATGCTTAGTATTACTAATGCGTCACCATTGAGAAATGAATATTAAGAATATTTTTATTCTATTGTAATTCGGCAAGTTATAAAAATTAATTACATTAACAACTTCTTCACTGACAATACTAATAGCAGGTTGAACCTCTGTCGTTCAATTGAAGATGGAAAGAGGGATATTCTAGTTAAATGGGGATGATCTTTTACAAGAGATTGGGAATCCTTTTTATAAAGAAACAGTAGTCTTTCTATATTAGGAGAAATTTCTTCCGCAAAATTATTTGGATTCGGAAAACTTAAAATCATTTTATTTATAAAACCAGATCAAATTATTTTTAACAAATGAACCTGATCACACGCCTCTTTATCATTCTATTACTTAACTGAACTTTTCCTAAATAACTTATAATTTTTTCAGATGCGGTATAGACTTCTTGATTTGATGACACATTGAAAAGTCCCCTATTTACTGAATAAGTATCACCAATGATACTTAGAATATTAATACCAAATGATTCTAGTTTACTTATGATTAAAGTAATATAACCCAATTTAGCTGCTGAACTAATGTTAGCTTTGCACAAGGAATTAAAGAAATATCAGTGGTAGAATGATCTAAGACAGGACTCATTAAAAATGTTATTATTTTGTTGGCTAAAAATACATGGGATTGCACGTTCTTTTATTCTTGGATGATTTAATGTTTTACCTCTTCTACTCTTTCGATTAGAGGTACTATTGTAAATAAAATCTGTTTTTTGAAGTCAAGCTTACAAACTCCTACATATTTAGTTTCTGCCATAAAAAATTTCCTACTAACTCTTCTTAGCCATTCCTACTTTAGGTTATCGTTCTTTGGAAACACATAAACCGATATAAAGTGTATGTCTTTGTAATAATTTGACTTGCATGTTACTACTGCGCACGTTAATGGCATTATAATACATAAGATAGCAAAACGTTTCTTTCAATTGGTGAATTTCTCCCCACTCGTGGCAGCTGTTACAATTTAGTTCATGGCCTTATTAAGAATATTTAATCTTTGTATAGAGCTTAGTGTACTCGTAACGAATCTTCTCGTCTCTTCATGCTATTATACAAATTCAATTTTGTGTTGTTGTTATTATTTGTTAATTTTGTACTTTTTCTGATTTAAGTTTTCACACTATTTGACGGAAGTAAACTTAGAAACTTGTCAATTAAAATATATTATTGTATTAAAGACGGATGCTCCCTTCTTTTGTTCTTGTTTTGAGAAAATTTATGTACCAAACAAACATTGACAGTAGGAGGATCGTTAAGTTTAATTTTTTTAACTATGTGTATCAAAACTCATTTTAATTACTCTCAAAAAATTTAAGCTTGAAAAACTGAGTGTTTTCAGAAACCAATCAATTGGGATTAAGGCTTAACATTAATCATTTGGATCAAACCGGGGACAGGCGTTTTATTTGCCATTATGTATCAATCAGTTTACTTCATCGACTTCAGCTAATTTGCGCTATCATTTATTATTAGTTTTAAGAATAATTCATGAATGTAACTTTTGTAGGAATTAGAACACTAGTTATTAGGGTATTTGGGAACCCTAGTATAGGACTCATTCTTAAGAATATTTAGTCTTTGTATACAACTTAATGAACCCGTAACGACGTCTCTTGCTTCTTCATGCTATTATGCAAATCCAACTTTGTTTTGGTGTATTTATTGGGTAATTTAGTAGTAATGCTGATTTAAGTTTTTACATTATTGAAAAGAAGTAAACTTAAAAACACGCCAATTAAAATATATTCTTCTGCTGAAGACGAATGTTTCCAATGCTACATTCTTTTGTTACATTTCGTTCTTGTTTTCGGACAATTCCTTATTTTTGTGAAAAAATGGAAATTTAATTTTTAGCGTTGAAATTCTTTTATCATTTCCATGATATTTTCTAGTATAAACATTAGAGCATCAATGGAAAAGAATTGTTAATACATAATATTAAGTGGCGTGCTTAATTTCTATTTTCAAAAATATTTATAAATGTTATTTGATTAACATTCTTATGGAATCCATTTAATGGCAATTGTGAAAATGTATTTTTATGCTCCTACAAATACTTATTCGTAAATATGACCATATCATTGCTGTATTCCTTCGACGCCATCGTAGTAGCACAATTTTTTCAATCATTATTATAAACTAAGGTATCTTTAACGTAATTTAGCTTTGCTCTACAGGCAAACTCGTAGACTCCTGTATAGCAAAAGTTTACTTTTAATTTTTTTTAACAAGGAATAATTACACATTTTCTTTTCATTTGGTTAGATTTGTTAACTTTGCATTTTTATTTTTTATTTTAGGTTTGGTTTTCGCAGGAGTTCCCGCTGGGAGACTTTCACGTGAAAATTTTATTCGTCGTTCAGCCTCACAGGCTTTCCATCATCGAGCTCTTGCGGTAAAAGGCGCTCATAACGCATTTATCCGCGCATTTGGACGACACGGCTTTAAATTTGGTTGGCGATGCGGAATTGTAATTGCCACGCAACAGTTAGTTACTACCTCACTCTGGGTTTCCCAGGATCGGTTATCCCTCTGGCATCCTCTTGCGGGGATTAGTGTGGCAGGCTTCCTATACAGACTTCCACTTGGTCCAGTTGCTGCCTGCGTTACGTCACTCTTGGCTACAGTCATGTTAGGAGTACCTACATGTGCCACATATTATTTAATTTATAACTATACCTCTCGATATACATCCGCCGAGAACCTCAGAAGGTTATATTTTCTCAAACAGCTAAATTGTGACACTTCTGAATACGAATTTGTGGCATGATTAATAGATTCATTTCTAGAATATAGGTACATTAAAATTGTAAAGAAAAAAACTTTAACTAGTCGATTATTTAAATTATTTTCCTAATGAGAATTTTTAGCGTCAAAGTTATTTGTCTCACAAAAATGTTTACGTTAATTGCTGTAATGGCGTTTATAATTCAAGTACCTAGTATAATAGCGATGTTACTTTCGGATTGCGAATGACAGAAGGGTTTGATTTTAATATGGTTTAATTACTAAAATCTCTGATGAATACAATGTGGACGAGGTTTTTAACAAAACTAATCGTTTCAAATATTAAAAATGATAACATCAATATCATCATCAAATTATTTTTATCGAATGGCTCATTTAGCAAACTTTGTTTTTAACAACATTTGCTCATGGTTACTATCATGTGACTGCAGAAATGTCGATTATCTAAATCACTTTATATCCCCCTCAGACATGCACTTTGTATGGAAGTGCTAAAAATATTTATATGACGGTTCAGCACTGCTAGTCTCAATTGTTTTTGATGACATTAAGAAATTTTTTCTATTGCTAATATTTTCATTGAAATTGTCTGTGCAAATTTGTACACATTGTGAATTAATCATGTAATTTTGTACCAAAGTCATAATATTTTAATGACATATTTTTGTTGAAATCATTTTATTTAGAGTACCTTACTAATTATGACATTGAAATCATGCAAAAACGTGTTTCTTGTGAAGCTATATTATGATTTGTGAATAACTCAAATTCAAGTAGTTTCACCATATTCTCCATTTTGTGTAATACTGATTTTTACAACGTTGCCTTAATACTAAATTATACTAATATTTAGACCAAATTAATTTTAAGATAACAAAAAAGTAGCCTAATTTAATAAACAAAGGTATTCAAGGTTGAATATAAATTCATATCTCAATAAAAATCTAGTTTTTACATGTGTACAATTGGACACATTGTGTCTCAAAGGGGATATAAAATAACGTGATGTACTATTCATGCTTTTGAAAGTAGGATTCAACCTTAAGAACCTCAATTTTGGCCATTTAAGTATATTACTTTTTTATAAAATTTTAGTTATTTTTGCACAATTTAAAATTTACTATAAGTCATTTATTAATGCATATATATATATATATATATATATATATATAATTTAAGGCTCTATGCTTTTATTTTTATTANCTGCAGATTATATCGAAGGGACAGTACCCGTCCCGGTAGGCTACGCTACTGATTGTGATCGGTAGACATCGTTTACCCAACAGAAAATTACTGTCTTCTTATATGAAAACTCGTTTTCCCAAGTTTAGCATTTTACATCATCTGCAGAGGAAGATTATTCTTTTCCATTTAGAAGAACGTTTTTTATCTAATTAACAAGTTTTAAGAACTTCATGCAAACTATTACAATTACTACAATCATATTTTTGAAGTTAAAGCTCTTTGTTTAGCAATTTTCTGCTTTTTGCAGAAACTTAGAATTAATTAATTATTTTTCTTTAAACAAATATGATGTTATAGCAGGTTGAACCAGAGATGGAAAATGCCGTGTTGCCCCAACCTTTTTGGGGGAATGTCCGTGTTATAAACAGAAGTTTATAGGATTCAAAACCTTGAGAATGCGTCTTCAGATAATCGAACGCATTTCAGACTTTGTATATTTTCAATAATCCGCCAATTAAAAAATGGCAGTATTCCATTTGAAAATATTTCAATCATACGAACATGTAGTATTTTTCACAATAATATTTTATACATAAAATGTATCGACATATCATTTGTTCAAATTTGAATTTTATAACGGTGGAACTTACTACAATATTTACATAAATATAATTGCAACCTAATAGGGTTTTTGATCCAATTTCCGTTTAAATATAAAATTTTCGTTTGAGAAAAGCAAGGTGAATAGAAATCTTATTAACTTTTTTAAATCTTTGCAGCAAAAAACGTTAATGTATTCTTTATTATTTTTTGAAAGAAACGATATTTCTTCATTAAGAATAAATGATTTTTATTGAACATAATTATTTGACAGACATTATCATCACCTGCTGTTAAAAGATTATTTTCTATTGTTTTCCCTCCGATTTTAAAATATCCATGTCTTTGAAGCAATTTTCTGTAGATTGATACAAGTAAATTAAATCCAATTTTATATTTAGTTCAGTTGGACATTTAAAATTCTTGTTTTTGTAGAATAATCATAAAGTGAATATTTTTCTGATATTCAAATGCCTGAAGTAATGTGTTGTCCACAATACATGATACACTATAAAATGCATGAGTACTTGGCCTAACAAATTCCTCGAATTGGGATTATTCACGAAATACTTGTAAAACTTAAATTGATTTTTTTGGATCAGATGTTGGCTCTAGCAATTCAAAACTTGCTTTTTTTTCTAAGTATTATTTTTTATCAGTATAAACAGCAATTTTTAGAATATTTATAGATCAAAATATTGATTCGGTGTTAAAGTTTTTAAACAAGTTTTGAAATTCTTCCATTACTTGCTTAAGTTGAACTTGGTAATGGTGTTTTCAAAGGAGATACGCCGGATAGTTTTAGAAGTTTGAGGGAACCTAAAAATCCGAGTTTTCTAAAACTCAAAAATTTTTTATGAATACATTGAAATCTATCGAAGGCTTTGATTTTTTGCGCATTTTTTATAATTTTATAATTTCATTAAAACATCCGAACGTATTTACTTAAAACTTTATTTATTATTTGAAATAAATTTTGAATAAGAGGAAGTTGATCCATTTCTGTCCAATCACTTATTTTATTGTAATCGATTTAAGTGTTTTTGTGAAATCTGTTGTTATTTCGGATTCACTAAGAGATTATTCAACAAAGAAATTACTTCTCAACACATTTTGTAAATTGCTGTCTATTATTTAAATTTTAAACCCTATTTTATTAAGCAACTTAAATCTCTTAAGTAGACCATTGTCTGTCCCATCGCGTCATTTCTAAAACTACAGGTTTGTTTTCGAAAGGGCCATGATAACATTTAGAGAAGCAAAATGTAAATTAAAAAATATATCAATGACGCGTCTATAAAACTAGTTTTTGACTCGTTTGTGGGGAAATAAAAATGTTTTGCCGTCACATCACATACATTCATATAGTTTTCAATGTTGACTTCTTGTGCTATTCAGCTTGTAGCATGCATGCATGCACCTAAAGATAGAGCGTAAGGAATGCTTTTTCTGATGATTAGATCAAATTTATTGAACAGAGCATGCCCACTGGAAAACAACGGGAAATTAAAAAATTGATTCTTAAACGTTGACTGAAACTCTACGCCTGTGTGTGGCTGGTCATATATATTTTTTGAATTACTGGTAATAAATATTATTCGAGTGATGGAGCTATGTATCTTATTTGGTTTTGGAAAAAATGGTGATTTCATTAATTGAAATATCCAAAATCAACAATAAAATCATTAGAAGTTCAAATTGTAAAACATCAAAATTTTTGTCAGTCATAAAAAAGTTTATTAATATTGGCATTTGTTATTTTAATAATAATGACACCTGAAGTCATTTTTTCTAGTGCGCAAATTGCCTACAATCTATATGGCTGTGCCATTCGAAGGTTCCAAAAATTTTATATACCTGATGTATACGTTTAAAATTATATATGCTTTTCGAGCCATCCAGGTATTTAGAATAGAAATGACAGTTTGCAGAATATAGCCAAGTGCTTATTAAAACTTTCCAATGAAATTTAATGTAATCAACGCCCGTCATGTTACATGATTTGAAACAATAGCATCTAGCGTAAAAAAATTAATTGCCTGTTCAGTGCTATTTTAAACTGTAGTAAAATTTCATGAAGGATGGATTGTTACTTATATACAAAACATCAATGTATTTACAACTACTTTATTCTAACAAATTTACTTTGTTCATCACCAATCACTGACTTTCAGCGAGTGTAAAAGTCACTCTGGTTTTGAGCATGGTAATTTCGCCACTTTAACCTTCGTTGATGTCGTACGAAGAAATATCCTTATGCAATATATGATAACTTGAGAAAAAGTCAACACAGACCATCCAACGAACATTCCAAGATTTCCCGCAAATGCTGATAATAGTTGTGGAAACGAATAGGCAATGTTTTCTTTAATGTATTCAAAATGAAGGTCTTCATAATAAATCTCTACACGTGCAAAACTCTCTCGGACTTTACTCACTAAAGTTTGTTTTGAAATCGTGCCCTTTACGTAGTCGCTGAGAATGTTCTCCACAAATTGTCTTGCGGCTCCTGTCTTTGACTTCATGATCTCGTTCAAAAAATAGAAAATCGATTCTTCTGAAGGAAAGAATACTGTTTGGACATTAATGTCATAAAAGCTGTCGTAACATGAAGGTGGACAGTTACAAGGAACTTTTAGCTTAGATCTCTCTAAATATTTTTTGTAAACTTGCTCTTTACATTTTATCTGGGTTGCATTCCAGGGACTACACATCGGGAAGGGTGTATCGGGAATGCCATTCTTGTCATAGTACATATATAGATAAGAATCCACACAATTGCATTCTATACCAAGATTTTCATACAGACATGTTTCAAAGCAAACATTTTGACTGTAGTTTTGCCAGGTGCTATGGGGGTCTTCAAACTTTGCTTCTCCACTGATTATTTGATCAATAATTGACTTTTCCTTCATTCCATGATGGTAGGCGTCATACATTTCTTTATACTGCACCCAATTCGGCAGCTTCTCTGCACATGCGCTTTTGTCATTAGATCTAATGATGCTTTTCTTCTTTAATGAAATCCTTGTTGACATTCCTGCTTTTATGGGAATGTTATGTCTGTGTGGTAGTGGGTATACGTAAGGATTATCAATTGTAACAGATAAACCGGAAACTCTACTTAGCAGTCCAATGTCTTCTTTTTCATTCAGGAACAAGATTATCACTAAGCCAGTATCACTTCCTGCACGATTGGAGTAATTTAGGGTGTTATTGTATTTCCTGCTTTTCTTTGCACTGTTGTATAAATAGCATTTCCCATATTTGGAGGTGAGAAATGTTTCAAAATGGGTATTTAGGTAAAGATTTTCTTGGGAGTTGCAAGTGCCACTTCCAAATTTGCAGTTAATTATTACGTTTGCAATTGTAGTCCCATAACTGAACGGTATGATCGCATCAAATAGAGCATAGTCATTGGCTATTGAAAAGTCCAGGGGGTTTTTGTGCCTGAGTTGTTTATACAAAGTTTTCCATTGCATCTTCATTTTGTTTTTCCTGAGCGGATCATTCAGAGATGAATTTTGATCAATCGCAGCATGAAAATTCCCATTGCTGCGCCTTCTTCGACTTTCGAGTTTTGAAGAAACGTAGTTTTCCAATGCTTGGAAAGAAAAATTAAATCCAGTGTAGGTGATAGAAAAGTCTGAATAGAACGATATGTTGACTGGTGCTAAAAGTTTTGTGTGTTCCGGAATAACATTATCGCATAATTTTGGTTGACTCCATTCTTGAGGGAAATTTCCATTTTTATCATTCACAGTTACGTAGTCATAGAAACACTGTGGAAAGGTTCCTTCGAGATTCAACATTATGAACTTCAGTTCAATGTAAGGTAGTAGTGTATCGTTTGAATTAATAATGAAATGTTTATTGAGGCTGTTGGGATACTGTTTGTATGGAAAGTCGTCATGGGATGTCATGTATTGAACCTCAGATGTTGCATCAAGAGAAATAGTCACATAATTCGTGTGACACTGTTTTTCGTCACTGATGTCTTCGCAGTCAATAGTCCCATCGCAGTTGCGTGCACAGAGGAAGGGGTTGCCTTCACACTGGGTATAATTCCATTCACTGATGCATGGATTTGTTTCATTAATTGCTGTCTGATTTTGGCAGGCTTCTTTACTTTCGTCAGATCCGTCTATGCAATCTGGATCGTCGCCATCGCAGAACCAAATCTTTGGAATGCATTGAGGCACTGTGAAACAGCTTCTGTACAAGTCTGGACATTGGTTGTTTGAATTGTTCACTAATATGTCGCCTTCCATTGACACAACACCTTTAATGTATTCCTCTTGGAGCGTATCTATTAAGGCAAGTTGGTAGAGATTATCTCTTGTCACTCCTTGAATCTTGGTCTTTTGAACAATTGAGCTCGGGCATATTGTTATTTGTGGAAAAGTCAAATATTTTGGACTCTCAATGACTATTGAAATAAGTACATCCCTCTCATTAAACTTATCAAACAATGGTTTGAATTCAATGGCGAAAATGATTAAACTGCAGGTATAAATAAAAATCCAAATCGAAGTCAAAATTTTAGAATTCTCGTCAAAGATTTCAGGGAAGAAGCATTTTAATACAGATTTAATTCCACCAGTTTTTTCCTTCACTGAACCATCGCTTTCCAATGACCTGATTTCAAGATCTTGCGTCAAATCTTGACTCTTTGATTCTTCTTTATTTTCGAGTGTCATTGTGATCCTTACCTAAATATGTATCATTTTAAAAAACACATTTTCATTGTATCCACTAACACAGTATTCAATGCTTGCTTTTAATTGATTTCACGTTGGTATAGAGATATAACATTGCTAATTTTATACTATTTTTGAATCTATAAGTCCAACGTTATGTACAAGGGATATTTTTTAAAACTTTTTTTAGTTACACCGTGTTTCTCAAGAGGCCTCAGTTCTAAATAGATTGCATTTCAACGTGTAATTTTCGGATTGCACATCTGAGGAAGTCAATTATTGATTAGACATAAGCATTTCGTTTTCTATAAAATAAAATGCAAATCGAAATCATTCGTCCATATTACTGTTAAATATTATCTTGTTGTAGTAGGAGGCAACTAATTGCTTGATCGAATCTCTGTTAAGTGTAAGAAAGTTGATACTGAAACGTCCAGTCGTAGAATTTGAACGTTCTATTGAGGCCCCAACGTATTCCCGTTATTGGGAAATGAGAGGAGATAGCAATTTGTTCAAAAATTGCCTCATCTTCAGTTTGAAAATTTATTATTATGTTAGCATCAATGATGGCTTCCTGGTTAAAAAACGAATTAGCATGTGTGATTCATCAAATGTGCTATTCGAAACAAAATTATATATTTCACTATATAAAAAATTAAGTTGTTGTTTATTCCAACCTAATTCTATTCGTAACTAATGACAGAATTATGTCTTTTTTATCATAGTAGACAATGAATGTAAAGGAATTGACTTTTCATTAACCTATTTTCATATATATATATATATATATATATATATATATATAA
>CABFPE010000046.1:479785-521885 GCA_900660155.1 Hofstenia miamia
ATATATATATATAGTGATGCAGAGCTAAAATAGCATAACGTCATTATTTTTATAAAGTTTGTTAAATTTTCAAGTTGAACTTCGGCAGATTAAATTTTCCTTATAAACACCAACTTCTGTTAATATTATTAGTTAGTGCCATGAAAAATTGGAAGTAAAAATACACAATAAAAAATCCGAACAACTCAATTTATAACAAAATTAATGAGAGATTGCAGGGAGATAAATTTAATTATTATCTAATAATATTGTAGCCTGCTCAAACAACATTTCCTCAAACCTTAGACTTGCATAAGATAGGTAGAATTCCCGCCCTTTCTTGGAAATTTCCAAACGGCCTGCATGCCGGTAATTTCTAATCACGACAGGCCGGCAACTGGTTTCATCTCTAATGCACATACCATATCTCTCATTATGTACTACATTTATTGAGTAAGAATTTTTCTTACTTTGTAGGGAACCCCTCCCCCTTCTGTCAGTATATTTTGAACTAAACTCAAAAGCCTTTCCATGATAGATTTCCTATTTTTGGCATGTATTTTTTACGAGCTAAGCGTTTTATTCGGTTTTAATTCGTTTTATTTCAGTTTGTACATCATGTCAAAGCTCAATTTTCGAGTTCAAATGTGCATTTTTAAGGAATACTTTTTTAGTTTTCACTTACCAAATTCCAAATCCAAGAATAAAATGTGGAGTGCTCGATAGTGTAATTGGCTGTTTCTGTAGGGTGAGCATTGGTTAAAAATATCCCAGAATTTTATTAATGAAATATGTCGTTTAAAATATGCTTGTTCGCATTTTTTGTAAGGTACTCTTGGCACTCAGTTGGTTTGCAAACGAATTCGTGAATGTCTGAGTCACCTCGAACCTAGACTCATCAGTTGGTAGTTTTCCATAATATTTCTCCATGAAGTGGTCTCGACTCATGAGATGTTTTTTTATAGCCACGCGCCCATGAAGCCCGCTTGTTTTTAAATAAACAAATAGTTGCTTATATGGGGGAGGGGGTAAATTCTAGTCAACCACATATTTTGACGCATTGATCTTGGGTCAATTTTAGAATGTCTGCCACCACTCTTAGTAGCATTAATTCGCCCTGAAATTTTATAAACCTGATATGGAATACCTTGATGGCGGCTATGCCAGTGAATAAGGTAGTTGGGAAAATAACATGTTTTTTCAGTCATGGCTCGGTTTGTGAAATATCTGATATTTTCAATTGCCTAAAAATTTTGCCAAATCTGCCTATTTTCAAATGCATGTGATTTAAATTTTTGTTAATTCAATTTCACAGTTTTCCCCTAACAGTATTTGAATGACTGTATATTATTAAATAAAACATTGCAATATCTAAAATTAAAATTATTAAGTACATTGCTTTCATTTTTGGTTTAAAAAATTGCCTATGCTAAAAAGGTAAATAATTGGGGAGAAGAACGTGCCGCCATGCGTACTTTGTGCATATGGGGGCAGTGACTGTCGGGAAGACTGGCTTTGATTTTTTTGGACGGACGGCGATACAGTGGAAACACTGTTGGCAAGACTGCTCGCTGGTGCACAGCATGGGGGTGGGGTGATTGCAGGGATAATTCTTTCTTCTGGCCTATAAGATATGTCAAGTGCCAGCTTTTGCAGTGTCTTGTGTTAGGCAGCTTTCCTGTGTCACACTGATTTGTTGATTGCAGCAGGTGCGCATTAAGTAACCACCGTTAGTAGCCTTGGTTGGTCAAAGCGAGAGAAGCGCAACGCTCTCAATTAAAGTTCGGCCTTCGGCTTCACTCAGTTTATCATAGTCAACACAGATCAGCGCTCTGCGTGCCAAAAGTGGTCAGACGACTTTCACGATAAAATCGGCCTCAGTGGGTACACTTTTAGGGGTTAGGTCTGAACCCGCATCNATTTTGCCAAATCTGCCTATTTTCAAATGCATGTGATTTAAATTTTTGTTAATTCAATTTCACAGTTTTCCCCTAACAGTATTTGAATGACTGTATATTATTAAATAAAACATTGCAATATCTAAAATTAAAATTATTAAGTACATTGCTTTCATTTTTGGTTTAAAAAATTGCCTATGCTAAAAAGGTAAATAATTGGGGAGAAGAACGTGCCGCCATGCGTACTTTGTGCATATGGGGGCAGTGACTGTCGGGAAGACTGGCTTTGATTTTTTTGGACGGACGGCGATACAGTGGAAACACTGTTGGCAAGACTGCTCGCTGGTGCACAGCATGGGGGTGGGGTGATTGCAGGGATAATTCTTTCTTCTGGCCTATAAGATATGTCAAGTGCCAGCTTTTGCAGTGTCTTGTGTTAGGCAGCTTTCCTGTGTCACACTGATTTGTTGATTGCAGCAGGTGCGCATTAAGTAACCACCGTTAGTAGCCTTGGTTGGTCAAAGCGAGAGAAGCGCAACGCTCTCAATTAAAGTTCGGCCTTCGGCTTCACTCAGTTTATCATAGTCAACACAGATCAGCGCTCTGCGTGCCAAAAGTGGTCAGACGACTTTCACGATAAAATCGGCCTCAGTGGGTACACTTTTAGGGGTTAGGTCTGAACCCGCATCATGGTATCACCTTCTGTTCAGTCTTTGAAGTTGTACAGTAGCCCCCACCCTGAAAAATTTAATGTGTGATGCATGGTGCTTCGAAAGAAACAACACAGAACCAATTTTTCAGGATTTACTACCAGACTATGCATATTCAAAAATTTATCAGATTTGCGAGATTACTTATTGACTTTTCTACTGCTTTATCATGTCTAAATATACTTGTATCGCCAGCATATTTTTTACAGCACTATTTCAATCATGGACATATTTGGACAGCAGAGATAACAGCACAAAATTTTATCTTAAATCGATCCCTCAACTGGCATTTTAGTAAATCTTGTATTACAATTAACTGCTTATTGAAAAAATTAACTAAACTCAAACAAAACGTTATTTAGGATAGTTAGGAATTTTGTTTAGCAATTTCATGGTTTTAAAACTTAGCATATTGACAAAGAAAAGAGATTTTTAGAGCCGAACTATACAGAAGGATTCTTTTCTGTACAATGGAAATGGAATGTTTGCTGATAAAATTTCAAAATGAAAATTAGACCACAATCTTCAAAAAAGATTTTTTTACAAAATGTCCTTTTTAATGTACATTTAGTAAAGTAACAAATATATAATTTAAAATTTTTACCTATAATTTTTTCCTAATAGAACTGTTCATATTGATGCTAAGAAGGAAACACTAAATATAACTTATTACTGTTTTAGTATAAAGAGTTAAAGAGTTTAAATCTGTTAAATTATTTGTTTTTTTAACTAAAAATTGCTGGTTATTTTTCAAATTTGTAATTGATAATTATAAATTTAGGTTGAAACTGATATATATATATATATATATATATATTGGATAAAATAAAAAATAAGTTGCATGATGGATTTAGTTCTTTTTCCACAGCGTTTTTAGTCCCACCATGGACGTGACTAAATATATACTAAACACATAGTAAAGTTTTTAGATATCCTTTAAATATGAATAAACAAGGAGTGTGCGTTACTGTAATTTGCATATACAGACTTTACATTAATAATTTTAAGCTGACTGCAATAAAGTTCCCAATTTTTGTAAAGCTGCTAACCTTTTCGCAAATTTTGAAATTTCTAGCTACGCCCTGAGCCCCACTATAATGCAGCATTGTATCAACGCCATATATATATATATATATATATATATATGCACCAAAATTAATTCTTAACAATCTTTTCTGCGTTTTTTAATCTAATAGATTGATTTTCACACAAACGGCATCAATTGAACGTAATGGCCTTTATAAAAGTTGTACGGTTTTTTAAAAAAATGAGTTTAATCGCTTCGCACCATATCTGAACAGGCCATCGAATTGGGCATGTATTCCAGCATAATGTATTTTGATTCTGGCCTTTTTAAATTTAGAGCAAATCCATCATCAAAAAGCAAAATAAAAAGACCAATTTGAAATCTCATTTATTTATTGGAAATTTTAATGTATTTTTATCATTTTTGAAAGCATCAATAACGTTTATCCATTAAAATATATAATTTTAATAAATGCAAATTGTAAAAGACATCATGATTGTCTTTTTTAAATAGATTATTTTCCATTGTCTTCTGTCTCCAATTGTAATTTTTTCTTTCTTTAATGCATTACTCTTTTTTTGAATGAAGGTATTGTTGGTGCATTTTATATTTAAAGGAAATACACTATCGGTTCACACTACCCGCATAGCAATCAATTGAATTTATCTCTATAGAAAATTACTTGAGACTCGTGCTAGGCTTTGATTGTTAATGCTTAATTTCATTCGTTGAAGTTATATATTACAAAAAAGATTTATGTTTTGATCTCACTATTAAGTTTTCCATCAATTTTGTTTGATGTTAATTCATATTACAAATGGATCGCAAAACTGATGCTGGTCAATATTGAATATGCGTGAACTGTTATATATTCGCACAATCGGGAACTCTCTTTGGGCGGGACCATTTGGTTTGACAAGCCCAAAGTGTCGCACATCTGGTTTATATTATTGTTTCATTAAATTAATTCATCGTAGAAGGGCTACTAAGGAAAGAGATGATACTGCCAACAAAATGTTTTAACACTAGAACAGTGAGCACACCTTGAGAATATATTTACATCTGATGTTTCAAATGCGAAAATTATTGAACAGAAACAAAATTTCTACTAAGCAAATTCAATTAGATTATCGACACAATTGGAAGTATATGTACCTGCTAATGGTTTTGGTAAAAGAGTAATAAAACAAACACAAAGGCTTATAGGTCGTTTTGACCTATCGTCGCGTTTCTAGTTTCAAAAAACATGTAACGAAGATATAAATGGTAATTCTTGAGTTTGAGAGTTAATCATCTATTAAAAATATTGAATGCCAAAGGGGATGTATAAATTCTTAATGGGCTTCACCCGCTTGACAATCATTAGCCTCCTCAGTAAGTGAAAAAATGATAATTCGTACAAATTCTTCTTTTGAACCTGTTTATTATTTTGTATTGACATTTAAAACCATTAATTAAGTACAACCTTTTAAATCTTATTGGGGAAAGATTTGGCTAAATACGACATTTTAAAGCTTTCGTTTTCACATTGCTAAAACGGTAGTCATGCAGCCATTAGCTTATTAATTTGTCAGACCCTTATAATAGAAAAACAGGTAAATAATTTATTTAGTTAATTATTAGCAAATGTGTCTATCTAAATTGCAAGGTTGTTAAGCCAGATTCAAACCTCGCTTACTCCCCACCCTCAAATTTCGATGATTTTCGCAGTTACAATTGGTTTTTAAATTGGTTTTAAGAAAAAACATGTAACCCCAATCATCCGCCGACTTTACCTTACGTAGCTTATATTTTTAAGCCCGAAAGCCCGGATAATCGAGGATTGTATGCAGTAACGCATAATCAAACTTATTATTGGATACCATCCTGGTCAATAAATTAGAACAATTGCTCAAAATATTATTCAAATAATCAAAATGTAATTAAAATAATCACATAATACAATATTACAACTTAAGTTTTTTTGTACCTCCTGTTTTGCCAAAGCCACGGCCAGTCTTCTCGTCATGGATTCTAATATATTACTGATTGTTCAAAATTTATTGCCCAGCATGGGGTATATCAAGTTGTATCTAGAAGAGGCTGCTATAAGCAATGCTCCTTAAATCAGATTTATGAAAAAACTTTAAAATGAAATATGATAACTAGGCTATCAATTGGGCATTGGAAAATGTAATGAGCAATAAAAATCCTGTTGTTTCATAAAAAACAAAATTACAATTTCTAAGTGGACAATAACTTTTTGTAAATTGAAACAATTTGATAAACAGAATAGTGAAAATTTAATATGAAATCACAAACGAACTGCTTACATGCATAAAACACTTTACTTTTGGTTTGTTTGAAATTAAAAAATGTATTTTATTTTTGACCCTTGCCATACAGAAACAACGAAATAATATTTAAAACTAATAGTGCTAAAAGTGCTCTCTTAAAACATTTGTTTTAATAAATAAATTTTTTTAGTATTTTTAATATTTTCTCAAATGTTAGTAAATTATTTCTTATAGAAATATAAAATCACAACTTACATTGTAAATGTAGTATTTCCATTTGAATGCTCGTTTATCATTTGAACCAATTAAATTTCACTTGGTGATTTGAATTCTGCTTTGATAAACGCCATCTATGTTTTCTTGTTCCATGAGAGAGTTTTTTTGCAGTAGACGTATTAAACTTTAAACAATGGATAATATGTACCTGTAAATATTTATCTATGTCTACATGTATACATGAAGATATATCTACTCCACATGCCTAAAGTTTTGAACGCTTGTCAAAACTACACATTATCATTTCTTTCCCCATAGTGACATAAAATTTTAAAGCGATTCCATGTACTTGGAGACTTTCATTTCGTCTAATTAATTATATATTTGGACATGACAGAAATCATCTAAACATATTCCCACCAATATTCTAGTGAATTACCTTTGAATGTGGTATTTAAATTCTCTTTCAGTTTTAGAGATGGAGTCTCCTTTGACAATTATAAAAAAGTTTGTAAAAGACAATAAGAAATCTCACGACTTCCTTGAAGATGAATACGTTCTTATCAAACACTTCGTTTTGTCAGCGCGCCATCAGCTTCGTCATGTAAAGTTCTTTCAACAACTTAAACGGGTTTGTTTTTCTTTCCATGAACTACTTACCCCGAATTTTATATACACATGGTGGCAATGATTTTAAATTGATGAGCCCAATTTCTGACGTAAGATTTAGATTTCAATGCAAATGCGATATTATAAGTTTGAACGATTTTAATCTATGCATTTTAATTGTGTAGTTTTAAAACTAAGATTCGTTTCTTTCAATAATTGATATTTTGTTGTAGTTGCGTTATTATTAGTGAATTAATAAATTACTTTTCCAAGACTGAGTTTAAAACTGCGTCAATGTTCTGAGAGGCTAAATAGACACTGTGATAAACAAGGATCACTTTGTAGTCGAATAGCAACGCTAATCAAGGAATACTGCGTCCTCGAAGTAGAAATAAATGGGGGTGGTTTGGAAAAATCTAACATAGAGAGCCTTCATTTCTCAAATTATAGCAAAAGTAGATGCACAGATGTACATGGTGAAAACATGTCTGAGATGGAGGGGAGCGCAAGGGAACGGCGTCCCCTCAATTATTTTTTGTGAAGATCTCGGGAGGGATGCCGTTCTCCTTCCACTCAAACTGCTTAAAGCAAAATGAAGCTCTTTGTTTTGGAGACAAAAATTATGTAACATTTAGTTCCAGTGTTGATATTTATTTAACCCTAATCTCGCTTTTGCTAAAATTGTATAAAAAGTGGGTTAAAAAACCGATACCGAAAAGCTAATCGCTGTTTTGAGGTATAAACACCGAAATCGAAACCGAGCTCATTTTTGGAAATCGCTGAGCACGAGTTTGAACCGATCTGTTCACTAAAAATTGTCCTTCATGTGCAAAAAATGTTATCATTCAATGTATAATGTACATGCAAAATGAGGATTGACTTTGTTTAAAGTCAATTTTTTTATTTTTTAACATTGTTGACTGTTTTATAAGTCGTTAAATATAACTTAATGGTCCTTCGAAAGAAACAACACAATCAATTTTTTCAGGATTTACTACCAGACTATGCATATTCAAAAATTTATCAGATTTGCGAGATTACTTATTGACGTTTCTACTGCTTTATCATGTGTAAATATACTTGTATCGCCAGCATATTTTTTACAGCACATTTTTTACAGCATATTTTTTATCTTTGAAACGATCATTGTAGATCAGTTAAATCCCACACTTTTCTTTTAAATTTAAAAAATCATTAAAAATTTCACTAAAACGAAGAAGATCCAACTACTTATCAAATTATAGGACAAAGTCTATAAGTTATAACAAAACTACTGAACAATGAAAACCAACTATTTATATCATCAATGACGATAAACTTTTGAAACCAAGACAAAGTATTTTTTCAGAACCAAGTTAATTTATATTTATTGTTTTAATTCTTCATAAGTGTTAATCACTTGATTTGTAAAAAAACAAAAGAATTAAATAAATATTATTATTATATTATTATTATTATCAATTATCAGTGGAATTTGAAAATTTCCTTTGACATTATATTTAAAACATACAATTAGACTTCGGGGTTATGAAGTTGTCAATAATTTTTAGCGTCGAATGAATTTTTTTATTTAATAAATTTTCCATTCGATACATTTTAAAACATTTTTGTTTTTCAAGTCATTCGAATGAATTTGTTCCACTTGTACATTTTAATGGTTTTTAATGCATTTTTGATTGCGCTACTTGAGTGAATGCTATGGTGAAACTTTTTGTACGACTCAATTTCTACAATTAATTTGAGAATACGAATGTTATCTATAGAGTAAATTTCTTTGTAATGAGTATGATATTTTTTTAACTAAAACTGCAAAAAACTGACCTTATTGACCTAATCAAATATTTGGACCAATATACCAAGTAAACTTAAGAGAAAGTTGTGCAAGCAAACTGTAATTAACCATTATAGGGCTACAAAGTAGAGTTCTGCTGGACCAGCACTGCAAGACCCACTGGAATTGGTGTCATTTTTGTTCCATTCCAGTCCCTTGAAATTTTATGCTCCCTTGGGCTCATTGCTTCTATGGTATAACTTCTCTTGAAAAATGGGCAACAATTATGAGTACTATTCTTAAATTGCTAGTCCCAGTTTCTTAGTGTATGATGTCATTCTAATGTTGTTCACAGCGCCACTGAAATATTAAGTCATAGATCTCAGTGCAATGGGACTGAGTGATTTTGTAGAAACCTACTACTAAGATATTAATTAAATTCTGAGAAATTTAGTTAATATTGAAAAAATTCGTTCAATTTAGAACACGGCTGCTTGCTTGGCTGGTAATAGTTCATAGGTAGGTCTTTATGCCATATTTCATAATTTGGTTTTCCAAATATTTAAATCTCACATTAAAAACTAATCGCCTTTGCGGATATTATAGGTCCCAACCTCCATCTTGCCTGTGTCATCTCTTTTGTTTGAATTGGTATTAATTAAAGTGTACCAGCATGTTTTGCAATTGCCACAGGTATCCTATTCGCCAATTGACAAAATAATTCTCTCACATGCATCTAAGCAAATTAATATTCCTTAAATACAATATTTAAATGTCCTTAATGTTGAGAGCTTCCTGACTTCTTCTTTATTGTGGCTTCTTCACTTAGAATATAATATTGTCAATAGTACGGCAATGGCTCGAATATGCTTAGCATCATTATGTACAATGTGTTCTGTTCATTTGATTCTATATTTATAGATTGGAATATAGCATTTTATGGCCTGATGACAGTCGTAATTTATTTACTGTTTTTATTGTTGTCTTTTTTATGCATTTTTCGTAGATTTATTTGCATTATTGATTCAACCTGAAAACGACTTTACTAGTTCAGATGACTTAAGAAACAATGTATCTTTTTGCTCTTTTACTTGACCTGATTGTGACTAAGCTAGATTTATACTTTTGACCAAATGAGTTTTCAATTTGTTAATCCACTCATTAGCAATTTTTAAATCACTACATATGTGTATTAATTTAGATGAAGAAACTACTTGAGAAGTTTTTTGAAGTCTCGCTTTATTTAGAAGCATCTGAGGTTCGCTCGCAAAAGAAGCCAATTACTTCAGAGACATGCACGTTTTTCCTTGTCAAAGCACTGCAATCAATTCACATCATTAATTGCATGTCAAAACTAAACGTTCGGATAACTCATCTATTAAACGAATATTTCGGTATTTTTTAAAAGTTTACTTCAGTTAATTACTTTCTTCAGGCTACAACCTCTTAATACTTTTTCTTCTTAAGTAAAATTTTACTAGTAGTAGAAGTCAAATAATTTATTAAGACTAAATTTATACATTGTGTGCCTTGAATTATTTTATTGTAAGCCTTGTTTTGCTAACTTGGTTGTCGTTAGTGCTACCACCGGGCCATGATTCATTGCCCAATAAGTAGGCCACTCGGTTAAAAGTATGACCCAGAACCCGGTGTGAATCCTGTTCTAAAAAGCTAGTACAAACCATTGACAAGTATGAATTTTCGTTTTCATGTAATCTATGTTTGTGCTACTACAATTTATAAATATAATGTATTCATGCCATGGTGATCCCGTTTATTTTTCGAAAAATTAACATGGTGACACTCGACCGTGATCGGTTGCTCCTCTAGTTATGGTAATCAGATATTCCATATTTTGACATGTTAATACTTACACCTTTGTTAGATTTTTGAACTAGAACACGGATCAGAACAGACTAAAACAATGCAGGCTAATCAGGACAGGATCACCAGAGTTTTTGCTTTTGCAGGATAATCAGTTTAAAATCACACTTATTAAACTTCATTCTTTAGGAAAAGACTGTACTGTGCTAACTATGTTGAACCTCATCTTAAATACCTAGCAGTGATGTGCATTGCATCAGCAAGGAGGATCTTATTTTTTGTGAAAATGGCTACAGATATGAAGATAGGTACGCTTGCTATTGAAGTCAAACTTCAAGGCGTTTGCAAATGAGCCAGTTGCCCAAAGAGGCGAAAACCTACAATTGTGAAAATAATTCAGAAGTAGTGAATAACTATTCTTCCTGATAACACAGTAAGGGATTAAGTTAAGCACCACGATCATCATGTAATTAAACCGAAACTTGAACAAAATCCATCGCTGTTGTGGAAAATGAAGGGAAAATTCTTTGATTTTGCAGAAGTTGATGAAGTGTATATTCCATTAGAGTGGTTGTTTTCTCCTGCTGGATATATTAGTTAGTTAGTTAAATTAAAAAAAGGGAAAATACACCCAATCTTCAATTAAATTTACAAATTTTTCCCTAATATGTTTTCATAAAACGTTTTCTAAAAGCAGATGAGGTAATTCCTGCTCAGCGCCTGTCATATTATTACGTCTTGCCTTGCTTAAAGCCCCCACCAAGGGTTTAAGATGCTGTAAAGCAAATGCATTTTGTGATTTTGGTAGACAGGCACTTTAACAAATATATTTCTCTGAAAATATTCATTCAAAATTGTTAAAATATGCTTATCAAAACCGAAGTATTCTTTAAAGGTGACACCAAGAAGTTTGATCTGGTCTTGCTGTTCAATTGCAAAGGCAAAGGATGATGATACTCACATCTCAAGTGATTTTTTTTATTGACAAAGAGAATATGCACAGGACACCAGTCAAGTATTACCTGCAAAATAATGACATCGTCATCTGAGTTAGTCTTTCCAGCTACTATGCACGCAACATCATCTGCATATTTTATTAGTCGTAACATTTATTAAATTAACTGCATAAATATTAAAATCCTTGATTTTCAGACTTTCTATTATCTGATGATGTAAAAACATGATCAAACGCTTTGCTAAGATCCATTGCGAAGGCTCTGATATAGTCATATGACTTTAGGTAAAATTGTTTCATTTAATGCTGTAGGCTCCAAAGTGCGCACTCTGTTGGCGAATGGCGTCTGAAGCCAAATTGATCATTATTTAGCGCATTATTATAACTGTCGACAGGAAATATCTGGTAAAAGATTCCTTCAAAGCTATGAGCTAAAATAGGAGTTATTGAAATGGTGCGAAAATCATGAAAACCTTGACGTTTTGCAATTTTTGGAAATACACATTTTAGATGTTTTGAAATAATACATTCTTTCAGTGCTCTGTTATATAAATATGTTAAAGGTTCCTCAAACCAATAAGAGTTGTCTCTAAAAACCCAATCCGGAATGTTATCATTTCCCTTAGCACTTGTTTTAATTGTATTCAGCGAATGATAAATTTCTCCTAATGTGAATTCCAAAAGTTCCTTATTACTGGTGTCAGCTCGGACAGGAGTACTGTACAAATTGGTGGTTTCGCTTTTTACAATTTTTTAGTAATAGGTGTTATATATTGAAGGTCTCTACTTGACATTTTCACATGATTTTATGGGTAGCAGTTAAGGAATGATGTTCTAACATAATTCAAGAAAGCTTCAAACGATGAATTGCAATCTTCGATCATATATACAAAACTAAAATCTGTTGTTTCCATCATATAGATAAGCAGGTCTCTGTTTTGTTTCCGTTAGTCAAGGAAAATATATAAAGTATCTGAATGATTTTTCTCGGACGTTTCTTTTAGACACGATGGCTTGGTAATAAACGTAGTAGTAGTGAGGATAAGAGTCGGACTGGCTGGGTTATGGGGGCTGTGCCATTGTAAATAGCCTAGAAACCCCAATGTTTTGAAGCAACTACATGTCCATGCAAAAAAGTTTCTCATTTTTGAAATGGTTTTTTTGGAAAAATTTAATTATGCACATGACAACCTAACAAAATAAAGAACACATAATTAGGAGTACATCCACAGTTTTTTATACTCAGCAGATTTTAATACAAGTTTATCATAAACAGAAACATTGTCAATAGAGCACAAAAGCAAACTTTCCCGTAACTCATCTTTGAAAATTCACGCTCACAGGACACTACAGTACAATCTAAAGTAAGTGCAGTTCTTAGACATCGGTAGAGTTTATTGTAGCTTCTACAGTGAAAACGATAATTGGTGATCGGTATTAAAATGCAACCCATGTAATTGAAGCACTGTTCTCTGAAAAATACTGACAATGTTGATCTTTATCATAAATTAATGTTTTTTCAAATACTATGAAAGTTGATTCTCCAAGATGTTGATAGCGTTTTGCAAAATGAATCAGCTCTTGCATTAATTCCATTTCAGCAATTTCAGAAAGTGACGGAAGATATTGCATGGAAAATAACTGTGGTTCAATTAATTTGGGATAGTTACTCGGGTTCAGCTAGAACAATTCGGCTATAATTGCCAGTTTTTCTCATTGAATCTCATTGTAAGTCAGCCTCTATTATTGGAAGGTCTTCCAATCTATATTTTTCTTTAGGATCACTTGTTATCGCTTTTCTGTTTTTTCACTAAAAAAGTCTTTCTTATAGCAGGCGGTTCTGGCAGACTCCTGCAATGAAATATCCAACTCCTTGTTAGAATTTCCATCAATCAGGTCGTACAGTTCACTGCGAAATTTACTTGCTTCTGCATAAAACATATCATAATCTGAAAGATTCTTCAGAACAGTATTTTTCTCAATTTTAATAAGTTTGATTGGGTGGTTTAGATCTAAGTCATTTGTTTGGAGGTATTTCGTAACAGATCAAATTCTGCAGCAGTTTTTTTTAAAACAATAGCATTCAGAAGGAATGAACATTTCATGTAGTTCGCGAGAAGAATATCACTAGCACGCTTGCTCGTAGCTGTACTCTGATTACATGTGCTAAGCTCCCACAGAGCACAATGCAGAATATGATAGCTCTTTGGCTCATCACAGATTCTAGAAATAGCTTTAAATGATGACGACCAGCGTATTTTCCCTAGCTTTACCAGTTTTTACCATTTATTTGGTCCAGAAGCCTCACTGTTAATCTACTTAATCCACACATCCATTCGTCTTGAGCCTTCATTGAAAAAGCTGCAGGTTTCTTGAAGTAATCCAATTAGATTTCGTGGTGGTTAACAATTCCCCACACAAAGAAACCTTGTGATACAACATCTTTATAGTACTTTACTATCCCAGCATTAGTTGAAGTATTAGCAGATCCTCCATCAAGTGAGAGACCAATAAGTGATGTAATATCTAGCCTGAGACTCTCAAGTTCTTGATTAAGAAGTTTCCAAAGGCTTTCTCCTGTGTCATATGTAATAACTTCAAAACCTAAGAGGTGCTCATAAACCTTGCCTTCAGTCTTGCAATTATGCTGAGTTGTCAACACTTCCATCCATCGTAATACCATATTTTCCAATACATTCATATATAATTGCCTTTACTATTTTCTGGAAAGCAGAACACATTTGAATGAAAGGTAGATTGGCATGTAGATCGGAAGAGTAAAAATCGTTAAATTCTCCACCAATAGCAACAATTGCACATTTTTAAAGTTGTAGATAAAAAGTCTATGCCCTGCAATAAAAAAGAAATATATTCTTTTTGTAAATTTTTGTTAAGGGGATAGTAAATGCAAGTAAATGTGTTATTAACATCCGAATTTTTATTGTGCAATAACACCCATTAACACTTTAAATTTGTCCAAATTTAGAATGAAGAGTTTTTTTGGAGATTAAAGCACTTTTGCAAAAGACATTAACACCTCCACCTTGTTTTTTGTTTGAACTTTGAGTTGATCTATTTTGTTGTATAGATACATATCTATCACCCACGTCTGAGCTGAGCCATGTTTCAGTTATAAGGGCAATGTCTGCTTTTTTGCACATAAGTCCGTTGATAGAATGAATGGCGCTTTGGTTTTTTGATTCGTCTACAATTATATACTTGGGGTGACCAGAAAGTTCCCGGAATCATAAAAACATGAAAAATCCAAGAGCGTATTTTACTAATACAAACAATATCAAACAACATAGTTACCACAAGAAGTAATTACGAGTTTACAATGTTCATAAAGAGCCAAAAGTTCTTTGCGGTACTTCTCTTCTGACACGTGTCGTAGCTCCTGCACCGAACGTTGAAGCACCTCTTGGCCATCGGAAAAACGTTGTCCTCGAAACGAATTTTTCAAATGCTTGAACACCCACAGGTCACATTGGTTCATATCTGGGCTGTATGCACTTTGTCGGATGAGAGTGACACCTCGTCTGTCAAAGAATTCCTTTGTCTGTTTTGAAGTGTGTGGACGAGCGTTGTCGTGTTGCCACAACAATTCCTTCAACAGTTTGGGGTGTTGCCGTACATGTCGCCATTTTTCTCCAGTTGACCGGACATAATCAATATAACGTTCAGAAGTCACTGTTTCTCCCGGAGAACAGACGTCAGCGCTTATCTTCCCATCACCAGTGAAGGCCAGTAACAATAAGGTCTTTCTGTTTGTTAACTTTGGTCGGACGACAGTGAGTTTGGGTTGTTCAGGTCTACGCCAAGCCATGTTCTGTTGCTTTGTAGGAGCTGTTTCAAACAAAAACCAACTCTCATCCTCGGTTGCCCAGTGGTGTAACAAGTAATCCAAGGAATGATTATCAAATAAGGCGACGAAGTTGGTAGCACATGCTAACCTGTCAAGTTTGTTTGCCGCAGAGAGATGATGAGGGACCCAAGTTGAGCAGATTTTTTTCAAACCCAGGTGTTGAGTTAAGATAACTCTGATAGATTCTCGGGGCAGATTGGTAGCCTCACTCAACATTCGAATAGATTGCCTTGGTTGTTCTTCTAACATTGATCGCAAAAGCTCGATATTGTCTGGAGTTGAAGATGTTGATGGCCTTCCGATTCTTGGTTCATCATCAAACGATTCCTTTCCCTCTTTAAATCGTTTATACCAGTCGAACACAGTTGATTGTGATGGAATATTTAGATTTGTTTCTTGCAGTTGTTTGTAGATTACACTTGGTGTGCGCCCACGTTTCATCTCGATAAAAATGTAGGCACGGAAATGCTGCTTCTNTGCCACAACAATTCCTTCAACAGTTTGGGGTGTTGCCGTACATGTCGCCATTTTTCTCCAGTTGACCGGACATAATCAATATAACGTTCAGAAGTTACTGTTTCTCCCGGAGAACAGGCGTCAGCGCTTATCTTCCCATCACCATTCAAGGCCAGTAACAATAAGGTCTTTCTGTTTGTTAACTTTGGTCGGACGACAGTGAGTTTGGGTTGTTCAGGTCTACGCCAAGCCATGTTCTGTTGCTTTGTAGGAGCTGTTTCAAACAAAAACCAACTCTCATCCTCGGTTGCCCAGTGGTGTAACAAGTAATCCAAGGAATGATTATCAAATAAGGCGACGAAGTTGGTAGCACATGCTAACCTGTCAAGTTTGTTTGCCGCAGAGAGATGATGAGGGACCCAAGTTGAGCAGATTTTTTTCAAACCCAGGTGTTGAGTTAAGATAACTCTGATAGATTCTCGGGGCAGATTGGTAGCCTCACTCAACATTCGAATAGATTGCCTTGGTTGTTCTTCTAACATTGATCGCAAAAGCTCGATATTGTCTGGAGTTGAAGATGTTGATGGCCTTCCGATTCTTGGTTCATCATCAAGTGATTCCTTTCCCTCTTTAAATCGTTTATACCAGTCGAACACAGTTGATTGTGATGGAATATTTAGATTTGTTTCTTGCAGTTGTTTGTAGATTACACTTGGTGTGCGCCCACGTTTCATCTCGATAAAAATGTAGGCACGGAAATGCTGCTTCTCTAAATCCATTAGATAATGATAATACGCGGTGCAGTGACAATTTGTCTCAAATGTAAAATGGCTCGACAGTTAACAATGAATAATTACCTACAACTACATTTTGATTGGTCTATTTTCCAAACAGTATTGCACCATAAAAAATACTAATTATGCATGCGCGCACGTAATTAAAATAACACATAGCTTATTCCGGGAACTTTCTGGTCACCCCATAAACAAATATATTGGGGAAACTGAAATGCACTTTTCTCCATTTACAATTTAATATCTCATTATCGTAGAAAGAATGGCATATGTCAATATAAAATTACGTGAAAAATAAGTAATTCCCTAAAGTTTGTCATCAGCACTAAAACTAATCATGTATGAACACTCCAATCGACCAGAAGGAATTACTATTCCAATATTACTTTATGAGCAGAATGAGATTTTGCAACTTACCCTCCTTCAAAACCAGTTATTAATATACAATTAAAGACCATGCAATGCGAATTCTTGAAGAAGTTATTCCCCGTCTATTCGAATGTGTTTCTTGTGTGAACATTTCCCTTCATCATATCCGAAGTACTGAAATATGATTCTTGAAGAGATGGGGTGTCGATGTATCGTGAAACAAATTAAATTGAATGCAAGCAGCATTAAACAGTTTATGAAATTGTATTTTTAGTTTTATCTATATATAATTAGTTACAATATGTGACATGAAAAATGATCTCTCTTTAGAGTTTATAATACTTTGTTGTCCTTCTGGGCCATCTTCATCAAAACTTCTTTCCTTTGATTTTCGTGGGATAATCAAATTGCTTTTCCCATATTTATTATTCTCTAAGAACCTTGAGATGTTTACATAGCCTTTTCATTAATCCAATGTTTGATCTTAAATTTATTTTTATACGTGAAAATTCAAGGTAAAATGATAATTGTTTGTTAAAACTTCCCAAACCGCTATACATGACATTTTTGTTTTTTGTTCTTTTACATTTAATGTGTAAACATAGTTCTATTTTCTAAAAGTATATGTGAACTATGCTTTTTTATAATCTGGTAATTGATTATCCTATAAAAGTTGATAATGTGAAAAAGAAAATTGACTTTTTTATAATTTATTGACTGATAAAAGTAAATGCTTTGAACGATATAAAGAATCGGATCTCAAACCAATAACCCCAATTATTAAAACTGAAATATTTCAACTTCAAATTTAACTAAAAATTGTACTTCAACGAAAAGAAGCTGATAAAAATGAATTGTCTGGAAACATACAATATGAGTCCAATTTTCTAATTTACGACTTCTTCGTCTATTATATCTTACAGCGCCTTTTTATCTTTGAAACTCATTTTTATTTATAATACTTAAAATAAATGTGAAGAGGTCCAACTTTTTTAACTGCTAGTAATTGTTTTACACATGAATTCATTTGGGGCACAGTTATGAAATTATTTATTCCTGAAATGGATTTATAAGCATTCTTGCTTTTATCATATTATTTTCGATTGCTCTGCACATTCTCTCTGAAGCGGAAGCGTTCACTTTTAAACATTTATTTGGCGGGAATTCTATAATTTATTTAAATTTATGTTTTTATTTCTATTGAACCTAATATAATATGAGAATTCTGAAGAAGTTTTCAATAAAATTATCTGAGCAATACAAACTATAGTAGATAAACTGCATAAATTTAGATTGTGCTGCAAATGAGATTTCTTTGGGATTTACCGGTTCCAGTCTCTTGAACTAGGACACGGGACTAGATATTGTAGTGCTACTGGGACCACGGATTTCATTTTTTTTTGTAAATTTATGCAAAATAGAAGTTATAGCATAGAATTACATGTGAATATGTATAAAAAATTGAGAATTCTTTAATAGACACTCATATTTTTCTGTACTACTGTAAAAATATGGTCTACATAGCATACTTTAAATCAAGTTTTCTCGTGACTTGCTTAACCGATTCACTCCTTTGTCAAAATTTAATGCACACATTCATTTCCAAAATTTTAATGTTCTCTGAAGGGATTCAACCCCGCCCCCCCATTTCAAAAATGTAATGTCCCCTGTAGGTGTCTACTATGCATTTATAATATTCGGCTCAGGTCATCTCCATTAGACTTTTCCTCAAAGGTCATAAATCGCCTTCTTAAATTCCGAAATTGAACCCAGATGAATTTCACCCCTCCCACCGAGAACCCCTGCTTTAAATGTTATTTTGATTACTTCTTTTTCAAGATTATTAACTAAAAACCGAATCAATAGATATGAAAACTCCGTTTGATTACTGATTTAAAATAATTAATTTTAGGTCGCGGTCATCTCGTGAAGTATTCGATTGTAGCTTGGTCATTACTAAGTCGTATTTTTGTCCTGGGCCAACATATTATTTCTTTGTATTGTTTGGCCTACAACAACTTATCACGTCATGCTCATGGCATTGAATTCACAGAAAAGAGACCAATAGACGATATCGTTTCTATTTTTACTTCGGATCTGACATCTTTATTTCTCAGTGTAAGGCTTATTTAATATTTTTTCCCAGGACATTTTCATTATCTACAGTACAGGAAAAAAGAATTGAGACAGTTTCTCAATTTGCAAAAAAATCTAGGTTTCACAGAAATAGCTTTAATGAAGCGATCAGTAACAAAACAGTATTACCAGTAATGTGAATAAATTTTTATTCTAAAAAAAGGTAGAAGTAGTTATTTTGCAATTTTAATTTTTTTATAATACAGAAAGCTGGAAAAAAGAACTGAGACAACCAATAAAATCAAAATGTAAGGCACATATGGTAAACAAACCGCTTGAAAGGATTAGTAACGAGTAGGGTAGCCATTGGCGCGGATTACTCCAGAAACCCGGGAAGACATACTGCCGTACAGTTTTATGACTCATCCAGACTTAATGGATATCTTGCGGCCCACGATTCTTCAACTCCGGCCAAATGTGGACAATTATATTTAGATCAGGGGACTGGGCCAGTAGTGAATGGTCGGCATTTGGTTCTCCTCAAGAAAAATCTTAGTGAGATTAGCCCGATGAGCCGGGGCACCGTCATGCTGAAATATTTCACTGTCTTTCATCACAGGGGGAGGTAGCGATCGAGAATTGCAACGTACAGACNCACACATTCATTTCCAAAATTTTAATGTTCTCTGAAGGGATTCAACCCCGCCCCCCCATTTCAAAAATGTAATGTCCCCTGTAGGTGTCTACTATGCATTTATAATATTCGGCTCAGGTCATCTCCATTAGACTTTTCCTCAAAGGTCATAAATCGCCTTCTTAAATTCCGAAATTGAACCCAGATGAATTTCACCCCTCCCACCGAGAACCCCTGCTTTAAATGTTATTTTGATTACTTCTTTTTCAAGATTATTAACTAAAAACCGAATCAATAGATATGAAAACTCCGTTTGATTACTGATTTAAAATAATTAATTTTAGGTCGCGGTCATCTCGTGAAGTATTCGATTGTAGCTTGGTCATTACTAAGTCGTATTTTTGTCCTGGGCCAACATATTATTTCTTTGTATTGTTTGGCCTACAACAACTTATCACGTCATGCTCATGGCATTGAATTCACAGAAAAGAGACCAATAGACGATATCGTTTCTATTTTTACTTCGGATCTGACATCTTTATTTCTCAGTGTAAGGCTTATTTAATATTTTTTCCCAGGACATTTTCATTATCTACAGTACAGGAAAAAAGAATTGAGACAGTTTCTCAATTTGCAAAAAAATCTAGGTTTCACAGAAATAGCTTTAATGAAGCGATCAGTAACAAAACAGTATTACCAGTAATGTGAATAAATTTTTATTCTAAAAAAAGGTAGAAGTAGTTATTTTGCAATTTTAATTTTTTTATAATACAGAAAGCTGGAAAAAAGAACTGAGACAACCAATAAAATCAAAATGTAAGGCACATATGGTAAACAAACCGCTTGAAAGGATTAGTAACGAGTAGGGTAGCCATTGGCGCGGATTACTCCAGAAACCCGGGAAGACATACTGCCGTACAGTTTTATGACTCATCCAGACTTAATGGATATCTTGCGGCCCACGATTCTTCAACTCCGGCCAAATGTGGACAATTATATTTAGATCAGGGGACTGGGCCAGTAGTGAATGGTCGGCATTTGGTTCTCCTCAAGAAAAATCTTAGTGAGATTAGCCCGATGAGCCGGGGCACCGTCATGCTGAAATATTTCACTGTCTTTCATCACAGGGGGAGGTAGCGATCGTGAATTGCAACGTACAGACTGCTGTTGAGGTTGCCATCAACGTTGAACAACTTACTCTCACCAGAGCTCCAGACAGCACCCCATACGATATGGAACCACCTCCAAATTTGATAGTTTTTGCAGTATATCTGGGGGATTCTCGATTGCATGCTCCAGATAGACGCCTATGTGACTCTATCTTGCATTCGTCAGAAAATATAGCCTTTTGCCAGTCGATCAGCAATTGAACTGTACTTTTCGACACCAATTCAGTCGAGCAAGTCTTTGCCTATTTGAAAACAAGGGTTTCCGGGCAGCTATTTAACCACGCAAGGCGTATCTGTTAAGGATGTTGTGGGCTATATTGCCCACTGGCAATGGAGCTCTTTGGAGATAAGTTTTGGGTTAGCATTTAAGATTCTTACCAACCTCCGAGAGTCCTTCTCACTGACTTTTCGTGGAGGTCCGGTTTTTTAGTGTTCAATGGTCTTCCCTTCATCAAAGCCATTAACAATGCGGCCGACAATGCCGCGGGGGACATTCACGAGGTGGTGGATCTGAACAATGCTAATGCCTTCTGCATGTTTCTCAAATACGAGTTTCTTGATAGCAAAAGATGTAAGACATTGTTAAATAGAATGAAAAATAAGAATTAAACACATCATAGAGAAACTCCGTTAGTAGCCGCTAGTAAAGAAATACATGTAAAATTAAGCCAATGTAAACCCATAGCTGTCTCATTACTTATTTCCAGGCTTTGCGTGGTGTCCGAAAAATCAAAGCGGTAGCATGCTTGATTAAGTGTGTGAATGGGCCAAACTGTCAATCATATTAAAATGCGTCAACACGTATTAAATGTACAAAGGATGACACCGGTTTTGTTTCTTGATGACGCCCACGATAGAGTTTAATGTTTTGATCAGTACTGTCTCATTACTTATTTCCAGTGCTGTATTTTGAAAGCTGTTTTATATCTTTGTGTTTATTAAAGATCAAGAGCTCCAAATCAAATACCATGAAATCTTGGAACGTTCATGTGGATAAAACGCCAATTTAAAAATCTGAACATTATATATATACTTAATATATTTAATTTTTAAATCAATATTTCGATGCATAGATGTCAATAGAGTTTTTGTAGGTTAGATAAAAAATATCTAATCGAATTTTGAATTAAGTGTATTTATGACAAATATCAATGTTCTCATCAGTTTAGTTTAGATAGACGAAGTTCAGGATTTAATCAAGACCAAAACCCTACATTTACCAGAAAAACTCATGTTTCTTTCAGATGAGCATTCCTCAACTACACATCAGTCTAATATAAATAGAGACTATGAAATACCACATTCTAAGGATGATGAATCAATTGATTTTGGTGAGATCGTTTCAGAAAAAGAATTATTGTCATTGAAATAAATTCACTGCAATATTGTGTTCGTAATAGATCTAGCTCAAAATCACTGTAGCATCACAACTCATTTCAAAGAGGATTGGGAGTGGAAAAATTCTTGAAAAATAGATGTCATTTGTTACGGATGGTAATTTCGTAGGACAAAATTCGTTTGTTATGCGTTGCACTTGGGAAATTCTTGCAATTTGTAAATGTTTAGATATAATAGTATTATATGCGAATGCAATTAGTATAACTGGTGGTCAATACAGAACAGGTTAATTCAATATGAATGAATCAGGTTTGTTGAATGTCGTATATTCTTCTGGTTGGTGCTACAGCCGACTTCAATACAACTAAAGTTATTGCTCATACTAATACAAACGAAACAGTTATACAAGTACACCAAGGCTTTTGTAATCGACAAACTTAACTAATGATGACGATGTTGCTTTTGCATATGGTACTAGAGAAATTTTATCAAAGGTTTTTTTAGGCCTGTTGGCAGTCTTTAAATATGGCCCGCAACTCACCCAAAGCATATTTGTGCGGTTTCGCATCCTCTTTAGATTACACACACAATTTCAGAGTTCTCATCAGGTCTGCATTTTGGACCCGAAACCCGACCCGTAACAACCACGTTCTTACTGGACCCCATCTGATTTGAATGCTTTTTACTAAGACCCGAAACTCAAACTTTTTCGAAACTGGACCCGAACGCGACCCGATTATTTTCTGAAGCCATGCCGAAATGGTTTAGAACACCGATTTTTTTCTTGAACTAGCTAAACAGTTTGAAATTGACCCAAAATTATCTATCCAGTGTAAACAAACAAACAAACAAGCAAATAGTTGGATTGACGAATATTGAGAATATTGATTTTGAACTGTTCCCAAGCCGAGACCTGAAATTGGTCGAAATGGGGCCCGAACCCGACTCGAGATCCGACCGAATTCCGGGTGATGTCGGGTCTGAAAACTGTTTGTAATAACTGCATTATTTGTCTGAAGGACAGTAGCGAAAAAACTGCATACATAGGTAATGAACTTCAACTATGCGCTTTATAATGAATATATCAATCAGTTCTAAGAATTTCATAAATAATGAGCTTGAACTATATCTTGGACTTAGTAGTAGCTGTCCGACAATGTATTGAATTTTAAATATCACGATAAAGTCTTTAAAATATACATGAATTTTATTTTTTTTACAGATTTCGATTGTGTTATAACCAGAACAGTGAAAACTGCTGTTGCATTTCTTTGATAGACTGACAATTTTTTGAACGCTTTTTTAACCAAATGTGAAGTTTATGTTGAGTGTTAAATAGAAGGCCTATTGATTTTAATGCTCATATATGTATTTTTCAATGTTTTTAATTTTGTAGTTTGAGCTTTTTGAATTTACAATGGTTTTTTGTGCTCATAAAGTTAATGATCTTTCCATATAATTCTATTACTGTTGTCTTTGTCCGACAATGTTTTGAAAAATTCGAGGTGTGTTTTAGCCAATGAAGCATCATGGCTGCCCAACGGCGTTGGCTTGCATACCATCATGCGTTGTCTAATTTATCTTGTAGCACTGAGGATGTTATTTCATTGACTGGCGTTCAATTTGATGAATGCGTTCCTGCGTTGAGCGTCAAGCACTCTCCAATTGATCCACATCGTTTTGCTGTCGTAAATGAGGATGGATTTCTTTTAGTGATATCTTCATATCCAGGTGCATATTGTATACATGAGTTATTCTGTAAATGAATGTATAATCTTTTTCTATGTTCAAGGCAGGATAGCGGACCATTTCATTTATCCACTCGGATTGGCAGTTGTTACAATTCATCGTAACCGTAAGCTTCCTGGGAATTTTAAAAATTTTATGATTTCTTTAAAAAACTAATGAAGCTGTCCATAAGCCTACAGTTTGGTTGGGGCTTGGGCAGTCTATTAACAGAAAAAAATAGCTGAGGCTAACTGTTGCTGCAATGGGCTTTGGACCCCTACTTGCCTGAACATTACTGAACATTAGGAAATGTGAGAATTTAAAAAATTTTTAAAAAATTTGAAATTTCAATCAAAAATCGGGATTTTTTTCAAGTATTTCAGCGACATCATTTCTTTTACAAATGTCCAACACTATGTTTGAGCACGTTTTATTAATGTTTTTAAAGAAAGTTTAGAATTACATCCATGTGACAAAAGTCAAGCATTTATCAAACCTTCACTATATTCACTTGACACACTTCTAGCTGGCCTAGATTTGCAAAATTAAATAAATTTGTGACTAACCTCTAACTGTCATACGATTTGATTTCTACATTTATTTTTAAATTATTTGGAAGGCTACAGTATCTATTAAAATGATTTTTTTAAAAAATTGGTTGCTAAGATTACGTTGTTTAATTTTTATTTTCACAAATTGCACATTTTTCTAAAAAATTTGATAATATGATTTTAAACTTGTGTTTTCCTTATGCAAGTTATGACACTGGAAACCGCTTTGCCTTGTGCATGGCTACCTATTTCTCATCAAATTAAGTCTTTTGAAAACTCCTTCTCAATTTCGAAATTCTCTTTCCCTACATGAAATTTGAGCTAGTTTTTAGGTTGTAAATCTAATGTAGAGTGGGGGATTCGTGCTCATGATAATATTGCATTTGATGTTGAGTGGCGTTGTGATGGAAAGGCGCTGTTCACAGCATCTGGTGATAGGAAAACAGCGCTATGGGATCTGGCATCACGGCAACGCGTTTTCCAATGCGATGGACATGTATCAAGCGTGAAAACTGTAGTAGCACACAAAATGCACCCAGAAATGTTTGCAACAGGAGGCCGGGATGCTTGCATTTGTTTATTCGATACAAGATACAACAAAAGGTTTGTCCTAATTCCTTTGTTCGATTTTTCCGGAGATTCTATTCATCGTAAAATTCATACTCATGAAAAGTGGTCTATGGTTAATCCACGATATGTTGATCACAAGATGATGTTTAACATTTGTTTATCATTTAAGTACAGAAATTGATTTTATAAATAGAAAAATATGTTTCAAATTCATTTCCTTTGTAATTCGAGATGTAGAAAAAATATTTTCCGCATAAGAATAATAAAATAGGTTTACTTAAGATCTTTGAAAATTATGCATTTATTTGGTTATTTAAAAAATTAATTGTATCAGTGGTTTTTAAACCTTTATGACATCACCCTCATTTCACTATCTTCTCAAAGTACGCTCCTCACCTTTTGTAAGATTTAAAGAAATTTGAATTTCTCACATCTCACAAATGCTATCATCTCTCACCACCTTAGTTGAAGAACCACTTAATTATATTCAATTTATTTTCAGCAATTCTGTACATAATCTTTACAAAATACATGTATATCATACGTTCTACACATTAATTCAGTCTCTGAACAATAGCGCTCAGTTTAACAGTCGATATTTTATCTTAGAATCATTTCACTGATTTCCTCAATAGTGTTTCCCTTTAAATGCATTAAGGATCTGCAAGATTTATATTCTTCTGTTCGATAATGAGACAAAACACATACTGTTTTCTCACATTTAGCAAGTTCTATCATCTTCTGGTGATTTGATTAATTTTTTTTGTCAGTACCTCAATATCTTTCTATTGGTCACCTTTCATCGTCTGAGAGATGGTATGATGGCTTAAATTATAAGTCATTTGCGGAATCTTTTTCATGCCATTGGTCTTCTATACATATATCCAGAAGACCTTCTGCTAAAAGACTAGCTTATTATTATGAATTGAATCTGTAGTCTATCCGTGTTCACTGTTTTGAATCTTATCGAATTTATTTAAATATGTAGTTGTACTATTTGTACAATTGTGTCAATCACCTATAACAGGCTTTTTTATAGTGTAAAAATTCATACTCTAAATAATCTTTAACTTGAGCTCCTTTATCTAATCTAAGTATTTATTCAGTCAAATATTGTTGCCACCTTTTGGTCCGGCTTTGTCCCACACTCATTGATGAATTGGGACTTGTCGGAAACTTAGCTTCAAGTAATTTTTGCTCGATTAACGCGATTTTGGTACACTCCTCATATTTCCAAATATTCTCACTGCTTTGTGCATATCTTGTCAAGTTGCAAAGAACAAATGCTATTTTACTCATTAGTTACTATGCAATAATTACAGTACATAGTACCTCAAAACAGAAACACCATCATCATTCAATAGTTTGATGATTGTCTGAATCGTTGTTCTATTCTAATTGAATTTTTTAATTGTCTGTAAATTCTAGCTATATAGTTACGTGTATTATCAGATTTCTTTTGAAAGAACCAAACTTTAACTTACTTTAACGCCAAGAAACTGCCGAGCTGCTTGATAATTCTGATCCATTTGAACGGTGAAGTGAAACAAGAAATGTAATATGAAATTGAATTTGTTTTTGCCACTAACGTCTTACATTTCCGTGCTCATTCTCTGACAATATAAAAACTTTATTATCAAAAGATGCTTTCATCGTAATTTTAAATGCACTGTATAACATTAATTTTTCATTTAAAAAAGCAATTTTCAAAAACGTGTTATTTAATGAACATTTTGAAGAAATGTGCTTAATTATAAAGCTTATATTTAGGAGGGGTGGATCTCTTGTACCTGTAATGCGAATCTCCTGCTCTCAGCTCAATGCTTCGAAGCCTATTGCAAAATCGGGCCGAGTAGAAAGTGCTCAAAGTGTGACTTCCTTGTTATATTTAGACAATGATCGTATTCTATCATCTTCCGCCTGCTATCCTACACTTTCTCTTTGGGATCCCCGATTCTCTTCAAAACCNATATATATATATATATATATATATATATATATTTATATATAGATTGTCAATGTCATTGAAGAAGCAATTAGTGTATTGTGATTGTGATTATTTGATTATTAGCCTTATTCAATATTTATTTTTGGGCATTTAAATCAGTAAACAAGCATAAACGTATTCAAACATAACAATAAATGTAACGACATCGCAGAGAAATTAGTTTTATAACATTGTAGTACTATTACAATGAATTTTGGAACAAAGTAGTTTTTCATATTAGAAAATTTTTAAATTTATTTTACTTTTTTTTCAAATATTAACACGTGGTATGCCGATAAAAATATCTTTAAATTTAAGCCTCTTTGAATAAGAATGAATTCTATACGATTATAGGTATGGTTTCAACTAAACCATATTTTAATTGGGCTTTTATTACTACGCCGCTTATTCGAGCGTGCAAAATTAATTCCTTAATGATCCAATAGCAGGTAGCATCTCTTAACATAGAACATTATATATATATATATATATATATATATATATATATATATGTATATATATGTATAGGATGTAATTTGGAAATTCTAAAAACTTTCTGGTTTCTCCAAATATTAAAAAATTTTAATTGACCAATGTAGTCGGGTCATATTATCTCGACACAATCCTGCGTTTTCTGAATTATTATTAGTTTATGTATTTTACCAAACCAATTCCCTATACTTTTAAGGGTTGTACCAAACCAAACTACTTTCTTTGCAAATTTTGATTTATTTGTAGTCAGAAAACACTAATAAAAGTTCTTTTAAAACCGAAAACAACATTTTTATTTTTCACATTTGTTAATTTATTGTTTAGGATTGCAATAAGAACACAACNTAGTTTTATAACATTGTAGTACTATTACAATGAATTTTGGAACAAAGTAGTTTTTCATATTAGAAAATTTTTAAATTTATTTTACTTTTTTTTCAAATATTAACACGTGGTATGCCGATAAAAATATCTTTAAATTTAAGCCTCTTTGAATAAGAATGAATTCTATACGATTATAGGTATGGTTTCAACTAAACCATATTTTAATTGGGCTTTTATTACTACGCCGCTTATTCGAGCGTGCAAAATTAATTCCTTAATGATCCAATAGCAGGTAGCANTTATGTATTTTACCAAACCAATTCCCTATACTTTTAAGGGTTGTACCAAACCAAACTACTTTCTTTGCAAATTTTGATTTATTTGTAGTCAGAAAACACTAATAAAAGTTCTTTTAAAACCGAAAACAACATTTTTATTTTTCACATTTGTTAATTTATTGTTTAGGATTGCAATAAGAACACAACTCAGCAGTATAAAGCTGGTGTAGCCGCTACCTACTACACAAAAATTGCATTGTCTCCGCGATCAGATCTTTTATTGTGTGGCTCATCGGTAGACCCTATAATATTTGATACAAAACGACCAACCAAACCTCTTCTGTATTTAAAAGGACATTCTAATGCAGTGAGCTCAGTCTCGTGGAGTAGGCGGGATGTTTCCAGTCTTGTTACATGTGCTGATAATGGAAAACTATACATTTGGAGGCCAACTGCAAATACCAACTCATTACAAGAAGCGCGTTCAGAGATAGCCGAATCCGAGTTTACACTTCACGGAAATTCAATTGCATTTAAATCATTTATTTTCAGGGATATCAATTATTCCTCATTGTCATCAACTACTACCAAAAGCCAGGATTCTAACAGACTGAGGATTTTGTCTGATTGCAGTAATTCCTCTATCAGGTCTGTGAGTTCTTCACTCCGTAATCTACCTGATTTCGTACGAACTAGATATTTACTGAAAGACTTTAAAGTTAAGCGACGCTCTCCTTTGAAACCGTCTATTTCTTCGCCAAGAAAACGTTTTCTTTCACTATTTTCACCTGGGAATTCAATACCTAAGCGTTCGCGCAAACGTCATTTACCCTCAGATTCAAGTGCAGTTAGTACAAAGCCCCGCAGTTTGAAATCCTTCTTTAAATGATATATTTTTGTATTTGTTATATTTCGATGTTCAATTTTTTATACTTTTAACAGGAAAAAATTCAAAGTAAAAATAATTTCAATATTTGTACATAAGGGTTTGAGTGGCATTGTTATGCCATGTTTGTGTACTTTGGTAGACATTTTGTTCAATTGCCAAAATTACAATTGATTGTTTTGCAGAGATGGCGAGTAGGTACTAATTTTGTCTTTGCATATTCCCATATATTATTTAACCCTTGGTATATCAAAATATTTTTCGCTACGTTATTTATAAGAATGGGTGTGCTTGCACCACATGCTATTTTTAAGTGAGTTTTGCTTCATCTATGTTAATTATTATCTAACTTGCTGTTAATATTAATTATATATATTCATATATAATTACATAATTTTTGTACTAAATTGGATTTGTGATATTGATTTTCGTTCTGCCTGGTACAATAGCAGGTTCAATTCCTCTGCTAAAGCCTTCTAAAGGAAAACATCACTAAAACCATATGCGAGAAATTGTTTATGATGGCATAGCTGTATAAAAAAACAAGTATTTCTATAAAATAATAGCTAGAAGGGGTGCACCCCACAAGAATATTTTTAATTCTCTAGATTAGCTGCAGATTATCATGTCAGCTAAAAGAATCCGTTTTCTCCAAATTCAAAAAATTCCCTTGAGAAGTAACTATTAACACTCAGATTTTCATTTTTGCTGCTTTATTGTCTGATATTTACAGTACGTTCTCGATTTTACGAAAACTCGATTTTATGTATACAGCCAATCGGATCAATTAAATGTACCAACTGACCAAATTCCCGATGTAGTCACGAACGAGAATCAAGCAGAAAATGAAGAACCTCAGCCGAAGATTAACTAGTGAATGAAATTTACCATGCTACAGGAAAAACCGGAAGCATCAACATGCAACATCAGCGGCCCGAGCTTCCTTGAGAACATTGCCAGGACGAAACGGATTCAAAAAGTCTTTCAGCCCCCTATCACAAAGTATTTTGGGTTTAGAAAACATGAAATTTATACGTATTTTTACAAATTAGAATTCGAGAGATTAAGCATGATCCTACAAAAATTGATGCTAGTCACATTTTTACAGTAATAAATTTTTTTAGAATCTCAATATAAAATTAAATGTTTTATATTTAGATCATTTCCCCAAATTCAAAAAATACACGTGAGAGGTAACTGTTAGCACACAGATTTTCATTTTTGCTGATTTATTAGGCGATATTGTCTTTGGGATTTTCATTAAGGTCTGGTCAAATTTGTAGTTTTTTTATTATAAATTGCAAAACCAGAAATAGTTTGAATAAAAATAATTATGCTAGATAAGTTGATGATATAATGGTTATATCAGAATGTATTGGTAAAAACATACGGAGTAGCATTTACATGTAAATTTGATAATGTGCCTAAACTTTCTTGGAGCCCTGTATTTTGTGAGCATGTGTGGGTCTAGTATAAATTTTGCTACCAAAATGAAAAACTGGAAATTCTGATGAATTACATAGTAATCAGACACAAGCAATGCTCTTATTTATTTGCTGTTTCCTCTCTATATTTTTTCTAGCATTCATGGCAGGAACTTCCGACGTACATCCAAGACTTAGCGAATGCAGTTAAAGCAAATGCTACATTTTCTTACATTTGCTTTGTCTAGTGCTCATGCATAATTTCGATTTACAGCATTCCTACATCCGTTTCTACGGATAGTATTGAAGCCACAAACAAATTTTTCAGGGCTGTCACTTAATATATCAGTTATGTTGATATTCTCTTCAAATGTCTCTTTATCTGCTTCACTCTGCGTTCTGATTTCTGGTACTATTCAGTGTTGCCTTTTTTCCTAATCTGCCTTTTCGAAGATTTCTCAACACCTGTCATTGAGACACATTGTCTTTGTAATATAGAAAATCACCTTCAATATGTTTCATTTCTAAAGCGTTACTGTGTGCTATGTCCAGTGTTGGAACGTGTCCTGATTTTTCGGCCTGAACGCGCCATGGCACGAAATTTAAAAAATTTCAAGCACGAGCCCGGCACGACACGAAAATCTATAAATTTTTTGTTGAATGTAAAGGCATCCTAGATTCAACCTATATGAATCAAATGTATTGGCGCATAATTGTTTCAAGTTTAACCAATTGTTCAAGAAACAAAATTTTCGATGATTTTAATGTGAAAATTAAGATTTAGAAAATAAAATAAACATATTTTATACGTATTTTGATGTGGCACAGGCTCAAAAATGTCTGTAAGAATGAGCACGGGCACATCACGGAATGAAATAATGCATTGCACGGTTCCAACACTGACTATGTCAAATAATTTAGAAGTAGGATTTAAATTTTTTCTTCCTGAGATCTTAACCTTTTGTATCATTCTTTTTATGGACTTCCAATCCTCAAATATAGAATTCAGTTTCTTTTTTTGCATTATAATGCTATGTTGTTCTAACTTTTTTCCAAAATTGAATAATTTTCAAGGACACTATTAAGACTTTCACTAAAATTATTTTTAATGAAAAAATGTGCATACAATCCCCCTATGGCAGTTTGCTTCCTTCTAGAGGTTGAATGAGTTGCTTCTCCAAGTTTATAATTTTCAGCTATTTAATTCGACAAAATTATAAACCACGTAAGGTACCCAGCGGCGTACACTAGGCGGAGGACAATGCCCTTGAAGGTTTGGACGTTGATCTAGGTTGATTAAATGAAAATTTTTTTGGAAAAAACTTAAAAAAATATTTAAAACGAAATTGTGAGATGAGTTTTCAGTGTCAATTATTCCAAATTTTTTAAAAATTCGTAGGGCCCCGTCAGAAATCCTACGTTCGCACCTGTAACGAATACGCGAACACTAGATGTAATATTGAGGAATTACATTACACTATTGTGTACACACAGAGTGCAAAATTTCAACCTTCATGTGCAGCCGTAAAAACGAAATTCTTTGCTATAATATGCAAGGTAGGTTTTTGAGTATTTGGGTATTTAGAAGGTAAGAGCTGGAGATTTCCAAAGCATTATTTTCAGATCCACCCTAATATTTAGTGATTGACCTAATATGTTCATTCTACATCTATTCAAAATGAATTATTTTCAGGAATATCCATTTATGCAAGCTAGTTCCTAATATCTATATTTGATATAATCTCTGTGGACAGGAATTAGAAAAAAATTAACATTTTTTATGCATGTTTACAAAATTTAGAAATAAGTCTACAATTTAATCACTGAGCTTAGGACTATTTTGTGAGAAAAATGTGTTTGAATTTCGAATCAATGAAGCAAAATTTCTTTAACACTTTAAGAAAAATATCAAAAGTTAATGAAAAGGTCATCGCATGTATAAGAACGCGACGTTAATATTGTTTGTGAACTACTGGATGTCTAAATGTTTTATCGGCATACAATCCGATTTCTCCTAAAATACTGATTCTATTCAACAATTATAAAAAACATTAGTCTTAAGATTTTATTGGTTCTCTTTGTCTCAATAGTTCAATCATCACTTCTACTCTCCAATTAGAGTGGCAATGAACGAGATAATCGATTCATTTTTCCTGACAAATAAAAAGTTTAGGTATTTATATAACGAGGGGCCTTCAAAAAGTTCTTAGACTCGACATCATTCTGAATTCCTATTACCATACTATTTTGCATTACCATAATATATCAATTTCTTAACTTAAATTTGAAAAATTAGAAATTTTATATCAATTATTGAGTAAAGTCAAGTGATTTAAACTTTGTAAAACAATGGAGCTGAATAGATCACAAATTCGCCTGCGAATTTTTTATGGCCTTAGAAGTAATTTGAGTTAGAATGAGTGCATTCAGAGCATTCAAGTAGCTTTTGGAGAGGAATGCGTGTCTCAATTGGTATCGCGAGTTTAAGCATGGTCGGGTTTGGTAGTGACGATCCAAGGAGTGGGAGGCCTATGTCAGCCTCTGGAGATAGAATAATTGGTGCGGTGCGAAACATTGTTGAACCGGATCGTCGAATTTCAATTGATTCATTGACTAATAAGCTGGGGAGTGTCGTCAAATCCCGTAAACATCAAGTGGGTTTGAAGTTTGAATTTTTTCTAATCTGAGCAAGTATAAAGAACTAAACATCATTAGCCTTTAAATAACTTTGTAATTTCTTAAAATGTTTTATAATTTCTTGAAAAAATTTTAAACAGTCGTAGCTCACGAAGTAATTAACATATGCAAAATTAGAAGCTACCACTGTCTAGGGAGTGCGCCTTTTTCACTTATGTCTTAATGCCACGCCTGATCTCATCCCCATTAAGGCGGTGCCTTTTCACCACTATCCCTAATTTTAAGAATGAAACGCCTCAATGAGTTTGCGAGGTATATCTATATATATAAACAGTTAAACTTTTGAGTTTCTGGCATGAGCTAAGCCTTAGAATTACATAAAAATTAGATATAAAGAGAATTTAACTCTAAAAAATCGGTATTTTCAAGGAAAAAGAATACTTCAACCACCGCAATACGCCTTAGTACAAATGTTCAACATTAATTTCTAGCTTTTTCACCAATAGATTTGTCCATGGCTCACGATTTCAAGCTTCCGTACAGGCTGGACAATAGAGTTGGAAAAGATGGGAAAACAGTTGGGATTTTAAAAGACAACAAGCTTTTTAGGGATGATCATTGAATGACAGTTTTAGAAAATACTTTGGGTTTGCTTACACTGATAAATTTTTCTTTTCAATCTACTTCAATTTCAATATTTAGCATGTTTTCTAGAAAAATAATGTGTAAAATATGATTTAAAAAATTCTTAAAAAAGATTTATCACCAAAATTAGTATTCCAAAGATTCTGTTTGGTGCATTCTTTTAGTATTTTTCTTAGTTTTTTATGCTAAATGTGCACACATTGACAAGGCGAAAACAGAAAATAAATTTGTAAATAATTACTTTGAATATATAATGTTCTTAATTTCATTTAGGAAATCCTGAAACAGTTGCCTGAGTTGAAAGAATTATTCAATCTTGCTAAAATATTTTTGTTTTTGTTGTCATTTTTGGTAAATTCCGAACGTTTCAGTTTTCTTGAGTTACCCCTCATTTCTATATGCAGTCTCTTTTTCATAAAGATACTGAATAGCTAATCACCTACTTCATATCTGAGAGAATGTATTACATTTCTTGGTGTGATAATGACAAAAGTCTTGATTTTAAATTTTTTTTAATATTTACTCTTAAAATTTGGGAACAAGCTTTCAACATTTTTTGGTCTTTTCTACTTTTGAATAACTGAACATCTCATTTTGCGGTCAATAGCTTTTAGTTGGTTAGAAAAAGAATAATATATTGTAAACATTGATATACAAAATTCAAGTGAATTATTGCTGTGAAACCTCATTTGTTAATTACTAACATAATATTTTTTTAAAATTGTACAGTGATTATTGTGTAATAATTAGTTTTAAAATTTACTAAAATGAAGGAAAAATTGAAAAAACCTAATAAAACTACATATCAAAAATTTTGATTTTCAAAATAAAGGAGGAGGAGTGGTTAGGCCCCAGGTCTGATGGCACTTGAACTGGGTATATCTTCGGGAATAATTAGCACCATCTTAAATAATCACCGGCTTGTCTCGCATTTCATGTCATTGGGTGCTTCATTGCCCAACAGAAGAGCAATGAGAATTGGTGTAAGAAAATGCTCGCAAAATATGGTTCTAGGAAAAGCAGACGTGTCTTAGAGATTGTAACAGGTGATGAAACATGGATTTATTCATTTAATCCAGAAACGAAGCACCAATCAAGATAGTGGTTACCATTAAAATTCCATCGAAGTCGAAGCACAAAAAGAAGATGGTGGCCATTCTTCATCAGTTCCGCTCATTTAGTGACTATGCCAATGGAAACCCAGACCACAGTTACTGCTAGCTGGTATACGAAAGTCTGCTTGCCCAAAGTTGTCAGACAAAACAACCAGAAGTGACCAAAAACAGGATCCAGAGGAATGATGCTTTATCATGACAATGCTCCTTCCCAAAAAGTTAAGTTAGTTTTACCGCGACATTCATTGATGAAATTGGTTTAGATTTGTTTATCTTAGTTAAATGCAATTTACACATATGTCATTACCCAATTTAAGAGCTTTTTCCATACAATATGATGTTTCTGTGAGACTCAAAGCTAATGGGGCACTAGACAGAGCACAAATTCACAATATTCATGTGATGACTAAAGTGATAACAAAAGCTGACTTGCATTTTTTTGTGTAGAAATGACAAAAATTGAAATTAAAACGAATGCTACTGAAGCACAAAAACATTCAGACCTAATGAAGTTAGTGAAATTAGAGGGGGACATTTACAAAAGTTGAAAAGGTGGAAAAACATCTGAAATTTATGCTAGATACTAAGGTCAAACAAGACTGATTTTATCCAAAAGTAAGGTATGCCTGGGATATGCTACAGGCACTATCAAAATCTAGCCTGATTTTCAGACTAAGAGAAAATTACAAACCTCTTGATCCATTGTTACTCATTATAAATTTCAAAATATGCCACCAAAAGGTGACACAAATGCAAATGTCACATGAGAACACTACAACCGAATAATTTCTGCTTTAAATTTAAAGAGCAAAAATAGTTTAAATTCTTTTATTCAAGAACTTGTATTTGAATACATATTGTAAATCAAAAAATAACTTTTTTCTGATGAAGTAGTTGCAATGTTTTCGCAATTTACAGTTCATTTGTTAAAAACTGCACATTTTCCATGCTTGACACTACTATGACATCACAATAACTTTGCCTTGCATTAGTGTTGTGAGTCTAATAATATTTTAGAAATAAAAATACTACTATTTGGTTGAAATTGGCATTATATAGCACTGCACATCAAATCCAGAGACAATTACTTTAGTTTTGTTGAAAAAAATAATTTTTTGAAGAGCTTACGTAATATGACATCGACTTAGGTAATATGATCTTGAAATTATATCTACTTGATAGATATTCATGCTCCTATAAGTCAACAATATATACCTATCACCAAAAACCATTCTTTCCTGTTGAAATTAGCCAATATCGTTTTAAGTGTATCTTGATGACATTTTCATTGCGCATGTACATACGGGTTTTTGAAGAATTAGCAGCGAGTTCAACCGACCATGGTCATTGTCTGCCTCAGGAATGTCTTTACTTTGCGAAGCATAGAAAACAATCGCTGAAGCTAGGGGAATTGTTAAATACTTGTCAAAACAGTAATCTGTTCGAATGCTTGTTAAAAAATTGTTGCAAGTGAAAACTGCAGTACTGACCGTTTGAGCACTCAGATCGTTGGCCTGCAATTAGTGGGAAGTTCTCAGTGACAGCAAACGTTTTCTTTCAATTGATTAGCTAAGATATGTACTGACCTTTCCTAAGAACACCTCATATCTATATACTGATGCAGCAGCATCTGTTGTAAGTAACCGTCATTCTTGTTGATTGTTTTGATAGCTCTATAGTTTTCAAAATGGTTGTCTGTGCCATCTCTCTCTTACCGCTCATCTTTTTGGCACAACTGTTGTAAAACTCTGCCTGAAAAATCACATTCATAATAAATCTTTCCTGATAGCTGCTTTAATCTCTAATTCTAATATATAATTGTGAAAATCACTTTGTACAACTTCTGAGTGATCGTAAGAGCGTTGCCAATAATGGAGACAATCTTCACAACTTCATTTAAGCAAAGATTCGGAATGTGTCCATAAGAGGCCCTAGGACAAACATCAACCATTCACCTGGTAACACCTCTGCCATTCATAACAGCGGCACCATCAAAGTCTTGACATCTACAATTGTGTATAGACAAGCCCAATTAATAAATTAAATTGCTAATCATTTAAAGGATATATTTATAAATCTAGGCAAATACATGGGACCAAGAGTTGATATTAAGTTGCACATCACTTCTCTCATTTTCATTTATTTCAAGATCTTAGCTATTGAGTGAAATCGCTAAACTTCATTCAAATAAATCTTGTAGATCACTAAATATCCCAACCTTTATTATTAAAAAATATATAAACTATTTTGCTGATCATTTACTTTTTTTTATGAAATATTGCATAAGAATCAACACTTTCCTCATGTTTCTTAAGTATTCGGAAATAACTCATGTTTATAAGTGGTAAAATGGTAAAAATTATGGACTAATTTCAGTTACAAATGTATTGACAAAAATATTTGAAAAAATTCTTTGCAACCAGATATATAACTATTTAAAATCTAACATTTTATTATTAAAAATTCAATTTGGATTTAGACCTAATTATTCAACTACAGATGCATTATTGCCCCTTACTGAAAATATAAAACGTAATATGATCAATAACATGTGCACTGCAGTTGCCCTATTAAATTTTGAGTAAAGCATTTAATAGCAAAAACCATGAAATTCTTCTGAAAAAACTAAATAGATATGGCTTTGATAACAATAGTGTGGTATAAAGTAAAAGTTTTTTCTCAGAAAGAAAGTAGCGTGTTAAAATGGAAGTAATTTTTCAAGGTTTTTAACCCTGCAAAGGGGTTTTCCACAGGGCACGGTCCTTGGACACACTTTACACTATATGTAAATGACATTAAAGACCATATTAGAGATTTTGAGATAAATCAATATGCTGATGACACCAGTATTTTAGCAAAGAATGTTAGCCAATACAATGCAGAAAAATTATTAAGAATAACATCAATTATATTTCCAATTATTTTAACCTAAACAATCTTACAATAAATATAAATGAAACACAATTCATGATTTTTGCACCAAATGAGTCTCGCAAAATAGCAAGTAAAATTGACTTTGAAATCAACCATTCAAATATTTCCGAAAGTAAAACAATAAAATATCTAGGTGTTGAAATAAACAAAAAATAAAATTTTCCTGAATTCATTTCCTGTAAGCTGAGAAAGATGAACCTTGGTATTTCATACATTCACGAATTGAGGATTATTACTAAAAACATCCAATTAATAAATGCCTTTGTAAGCATTCAATTCATTTATGCTCATAGCCTTTTGCATGGCATAAGTTTATTCCAGCATATACGTATAAAGGTTACATTCAATAGAGCAAATATGACTTTATTCAACATTGACAAACGAGAAAATAGTAAAAATTTACAAAGATATGAATTGTTGTCACCAAAGTACTTTATCAAGTACGCTAGTTTGGTTCTAATGTCTAAGCCCGTTAGAAAATGCCAACTGCGTTAAGATTATTCAATGACATTATTAAATATAACCCAAGAAATCATAAATGTATAATTCATATTCTTAATAAATCACAATATTGGGAGAACTCAATTATATATAACACTGCAGATTGCTAGAGCTAGAATAAACTGGATAAGAACGTTAGATTTTCAATAGATATTAAAACATTTAAACGTAAATTAAAACGTATTCTGCTAAGTCATCAGAAATTAATGGTAACATCAAAAAAATGCTTGCATGTGAGGACTAGGTTAGTTTATTTTGTAGTTTATATACATTTTAATTTTTTGTTGAAGCAATGCTTCTAATAAAGTGTTTGCAAACATTATTAGAAAATTTTTTACCAGTCTATTAATATATAAAATTCACTAAAAAATAAAACCAATTTTCAAAACTTTTTTCTAGAGGTAGAATTAATAATAACATTTTAATATTTATAAAACATCATTTAGAAAATTAATATTATACAAAATAGAAAACAAATAAAATATATAATTGAACCAGTCTTTAAGCAATTATTCACAGTCCGCATTAGCCATGTCCGCAGTGTTTAGCCTGGCTTTCTCTGACGCAATAAAATACATAAAGACATTCAGAGAATTTGGATCAAGTGACAAAAGTGTTTATTAGGTAATAATGAAGAATAAATTAGGGGTATGTGGCAACATATTTATCAAAACTCAATCTTTTATTAAGGTACTAATATTTGATTTTTATATTTCAGAAATGCTAATGAAACTATTTTATTTCGCCGAATGTTGTCGAAGAAACTTGGCTTTGGCATTAAAGAAGACTAAGTGTTTTGGAAAGCTAAGCTTAATGAATTCGTTATTACCACACAGATTATCTCTTCTTACTTCATTTATGTATTTCTAAAGAAGAACAACACTGAAATTAAAATGGGTTTTGTGATTTGCGATTGTAAGAAAGATTTATTAAAATTCCCCCCCCCATAGATAAAATTGAAAATTAAAGAGATTTTCAAAAACCCCACAGTTTACGGAATTATTGACACACAAAATAGACAGTGTGCCAATGGTAAGCGAAATCTAACACATCCTGCTCTCCGGACTGTGGTTTTTGTACTTATTAAATGTCATTAATTGTCGATCTGGTCCTCTACTATCACTAACATGGAGTACGTCACTAATAGCGAAGGTAGAATTGTTCTCATCAAGACTTCAATGTGAGATAAATTTAGTGGAAATACATAGACTGCAATTGATGTGGAAATAAAAAAATTATATACAAGTATACAATTAACCATCAGCACCTTAATTTTAACTCTACATCAACTAGAAAGTTTTGGGAAAGAGGTTATATGTAATAATAAGGTTTCCGAAACCCTGAAGACAGCACATCTAAGACAGACTGGACACTTTTCATTCTCATGAAACTGCCGAAAAAGAATACTTCTCTTCAACGTCAAACTGTATCCGAAAAACAAGAAAAGTGGGAAGAAAGAAATTGACATTAAATTTTTATTGCTTTCGTATTTTTCTGTTAATTTGTATTTTTTTAAAACATTTGAAATTTTTATATGTATATATTTTAATTAACACAAAAAAGTATTAAATATAGTTCTTTTAATTTACAAAATCAGTAGTAAATTCTCATAATTTTTCTACTATGGCTTACAAAATGTTGTGGGTAAGAATTAGGTAGAAAAAAATTAATTTTGATTTTCAATTTTGTTCGTTTTTTTAAAGTTAACGAAAAGTGTACATAAAGAGAATTATAATAAAATTTCCAAAAATCGTACATGCTAGTAAAATAACTTGGATACATCAGGGAACTACAAAAGTCTACTTGTGCAAATAGGGAGGTATAATAATGCGTACATAGCGTACATATGGTGAAGAATTTATATATATATATATACATATTGCATTGTGAAAATATTCGTATTCACTTTCAACCAGTGATGTCTACGAAAATTTTCAACGAATTGATGCATTATTTGAATAAATTTCAGTACACTAAGTCTTACAAATTTTAGGCAATTACAAAATGTGATTAAAATTTTATTCATGCAGTTGTTGAAGTTGACATTAAAATATTATTTGATGAAGTATGCTAAAAATGGATTGTTTTGCTTAAATACGTTATATTTATAATGGAATAATTGTTATAGATGACTTAATTGTCAAGGAAGATATTGGATGTTTCTGAAGAAAGCAAACTTGAATATAATGAAAAAAATCTAAGTTTTTTGCAGAAGAATGCATTATCTAAAACAAAAGTCATTACAATTTTTGGGCAATGCAGAGGTGGAAAATCTTACATTATGAATGTCATAAAGAATAAATTGGATAGTAAAAACAACTTTACTTTGAATGCATTTAAGAGTCAAAGAGGAATTGATGGCGTGACAAAAGGCTTTTAGGCTGTCAATAGCTATCATGCACAGAGTGGCATTTCTTATTTGCTATGTGACACTGAAGGAGCATTTGAATTGAGTAAAGACATGGAAATTTCTGCGAAATTACTAGCATTTTCCGCAGCAATAAGCAGCTGCCTGATTATTAACATTGAAAAAAGGATTGTTGTCAGTGAGCTAAATTATTTCAAAGCATTTTTAGAAATAGCGAGATTTGAAAAAGCTGCAAAATTGAATGAACTAGTGTTTCTAATTCGAGATTGGACAGCATCAGATAATTACGGATTAGAAGAAGAAAATAAATACTTAGAAAAATTTAACGATGCAACACTTATTAAAATCAAGAGTATGTTTAAGAAAACACATTGCTTCCTTATGCCACACATAGGGCATGAACAAAAAAAAAAACTATTGTGGATACTATCGATTGGGTAAACAACTGCAAGGCGATGACGGGTCATTTGTGAGACGGGAATTTGATGATTACTGCAATATTTTTATTGAAAAAGTAATACTAAAAATTGAAAAAATTTTTCTTGATGAATATCTTAGTCAAAGACTTATAAAGGTTGTTGATGAAATTAATAGCAGAAATGTAATCAATATTTATGATATACAACAATTAAATGATGAAATTCATTTACTGAAAGAAGAATTTGAAAATGCAAAAAGGAATAAAAATCCCAGTCTTTTACAAAAATTCATAAGCCATGCTTTATCCCTCATAGAAAATGCATACCACTATACCAATAAATATGTAATTACTGCAATAAAAAATATTGCTGAACTCTTAGATCCATTAGCGAAGGCTGAATACTTGATGACTATCATAGCAACATTTAAGTGATGAGCGGAAATTTCAACCAATCACAATGCAGTTAAGTCCCTCAATTGCTTCAATTTATTAATTGATTTGTAAATATTTCTAATTAATTCAATAAATTTTGACTGTTTCACTTTGCATAAAAATTATTCCCCATGTTAAACATTAATATGATATATACATGTACATTTTAAATTCATCTTTTTAAAATTTAAATGAAAGCGTTAATTCTTTAATAAAATAATTTTTCTTCAAATTGTATCAGATTTTAAAATCCAGTTTTAGGCTTTACAAATGGAATCATAGTAGTTAAATGTGAACTAACCTTTCGTAGTTCAATGAGTTTATCAATTAAATGAATTAGCCTGGTCGGTCCAAATCAATTATGCCTTAGACTATTTATGAAGTAATTGTGAAATTACCAATAGTTAGCGATAGTGATTCGGTAACTCCATGCATACATTGTCTTTCACACAGTGTATGATAGGTTTTTCTCATGCTAGCATCTTTGACAAAAATTAGCTTTTTAATGTTACTGAGTATCGCTGACGAGGAGAAGTGATAAAAAATTCGGTCAAGTATGATTTGTTTTTTATAAGTTAAGAATTAGAGACTCTATTTTATTGTATACGTATACATAATACTAGAATTTGAAATGAATTAATAAAGTATTAAATAATGTAAAAATGCGAATGCTACACAAAATTTATTGAAAATAGAAAACAAATGTACAATCCGCTTTCAAAATGTAAATCAAGTAGAATATATGGTTCTTATAGCCCATCTCCTTCAAAGTATTCCACACAGTCACATAAATTACAGGTTCGTTAACTTATTAACACCCTGTATATATATATATATATAT
>CABFPE010000046.1:526534-557434 GCA_900660155.1 Hofstenia miamia
CTCACATTTAGTGCCTAAATCTGTTGCAATTTCTGAAAAGGTTTTCTTCTTTAGATCCCTGTTCTTATAACAGGAATCGAGACATCTCATAAAAAAGGCCGTTGCCTCACTGCCTCTATGAACTTTGATTCTAAACCATCAGTCATGCTACTGTTAAATATTGATCGCAGAGCTTATACTCTGTCTATTTTCAAATCAATTTTTAAATTAACATTCTTCCTATGGGTTAGACATTGTTAATTATTCTACTTGAAAGAATTAGGTTGCTTTGGGATTTGTTTTTGTTTCAATTCGAAGCACGTCAATTCTAAATAAACATAACTGAGATCGCTATTTTTCACATTTACTTATTCTCTATTCCAATTAGAAGCATAACAATTTTACTCACATAGAATATATTTAATTATTTAGTACTAAACAAAGTGCAAAAAATCAAGATTTAATTAAACACATCACAATAATTTCGACTAAAAATATTATCAATTTAGTAGTTAACTTTTATTAGGAAAATTGTTCTAATTTATGTTAAATCGCTATGCAATTGTTAATTAATTTGATTCGAAAACATACATGTCCCATGTCAATTTATAGATTTGTGTTATAGATTTGCGTATAACAGTTTTTTTCTGTTAGTTTTGTTTCTCTACTGTAACTTTTTAATTTAATTGGTTCTAGATTACATAATTGCAATGAATTGAGCAATTAATTTGGAAATTGATTGCTTTGCTTTCCAATTTCAATTAATTGATTGGTAGGTAGCAATTAATTGCAATTCAATTTTTCCAACCCCTGTTCAGGAAGCTGTGCTTCAACGCTACTAGTCACGATAAAGTACTATGGGACTTCAGAAGCTACTTTAAACGTACAAGCTTAGTCAAGTTGGGGCGGTCATTTTAGTACAGGGGCGGCCAAGGGCAATTAAAAATTAAAAACTATTGAAGAAGGTTTTTATATCCCTGCTGCAATATGCTACAAAATATAACATTGTATTTTTTACTGAAACTACTGACAAAAATTTAACATATACAATTGACAAAAATTTGGTTGTTTTTTAAATGCAAAAATACATTTCAGCGTTTGCTCAAATTCATTTAGCTTAGTTTGAATGCATAAGATATACTAGAATTGAGGATTTATAAAATAAAATATATAATGACACTGCATGGCTACCTTTTATCACAGCCTGAAAAGTGTTCAAACATGCATTTTTACCGTTTTTTTTCATATGATATATAGTAAAAACCGTATGAGAGCACATTAAAACTAAATGGTTTAGCGGAGAGAATATGATAAGTAAAATGATTTTGAAAGAGCTTTGCGAATAACTCCTACTTAATTCTCACTCCCAAAAACATATGTGCCAGACTTTTTTAGTGTAAAGTATTAAGGTATATCAAATAGTTACAATCTAATCAAAGAATAGAATGCTAGTATTTATTCTTATGTTCCAAGTTTTACCCTAATGTCTAAATAAGATTGCTTAAAGTCAACAATTTATTAAGATATCAATTCAGCAAAGCTGCATTCCCTAATCATTAAAAATATTTATAAGTCTAGTATTCTTGAACACTCTTAACCTACAACTATACAGCCATTATTAAGGCTGACTAAAACAATTATGTGTCTCGTGACTCAATCGGAGGTGGAGAGTTTCAAACACAAGCTGTCAATTCCTGCAAACTTATCCCTCCTCAACGAGGAAGACAACTCCTTCCATTTGTGGTTGGATGTATTCGAATTAAGAGTGGGCAGGGCCGTGGCTAAAGGGGCATGGCTCTTCCTGTTAGGTCACTTGCCCCCTCCCTTACTTCCCGGCATCCTGGATACAACGCTCCATAGTATTAATTCTAATATTCTGGAATTAAGTTAGAGTGAATATATTTTAGTTAAAACATCAAATATTAATGCTATTCTATTTAAAAAAAAACTCACTGAAAAAGTGCGAAGCTATTTCATATGAGTAAAACTAAAGTATGATTACTTTATTGAACTTTACGGGGCCATGCCCCCCCCCTAACTTGCAAATGCAAGCCACGGGCCTGAGACTGAGCTGACACAATGTACCTTTAGCTGTAGTATACAGCTGTTTGTGACTACGTTAATCTAAATTAACTTGAATTTTTCATAGGCTATTTTTTATGCAATAAAATGCACGAATAAACTTTATTTGATGTGAAATAAATTTTAATTAATTTGGTGGGGAGTGAGAATTAGTTGCATTTTTAAGATTGCATAGACATAATTATACGATGTTTATTTTCATACATATGTGTGAATTACACATAATGTAATGATTATACTTTATTACTTATGTTTGCAATACACATAGCACATAAATAAAATCAGCAATTTAACTAAGAGTCATTTAATTAAAACAATATTAGGCCTATTTTATTTATCATGCATTTTTATATAATGCTATGCAGGAATCATATCACTACCAAAGATTTTTTGGCGGAACATTTTTCAAAATTCAGGGCTATTTATTTCTATTTGGGGTGGCCAGGCGGCACCTGGCCACACCTTGGCTACTATCTTGCTTAGGGCGTCATGTTTTCAACAAATGTACCTAAAAGGTTGGTGAAAAATGGCGTTTTAGTGTACAAGAAGTGCTTGTAGAATGAATTACCTTCATGTCAGTCAGAGGTATTCCATGACAGATCTAATAGTTGGAAGTCAGTATTAAACTTCCTCAAAACGTAAGAGACAATTCCATATGCTTGACACAGTTTTCACCCAGTCACTAAATACTGGCTAAATTTTCAAATATGAAATAATCAACAGCGTCTCCGGAAAGTACAAAAACGTTTAACAAAAATACTAAATTTGATATGGAATGTATCAAAAAAGACTTTTCTGATTTACAGAATTTGAATTGAAAATTACACTCTAACATTTTTTGAGGATTTGTTATGCCTCTACAAAATTTTTAGTTCTGTTACGAAAAATATGTAGGGCAAAACTCAAATCAACTATGAAAATAATCAACTATAACAATTACAAATGACTTGGCAATAATCATAAACATACATGTATTTCATAACTTGTGATTTTGAGAAGGGGTGATGTTATACTTAACCTTAAGAATATTCTTCTAAATTTTTGGAAAGATTTTAAATTGTTACTAATAACCTGATAGCAAGAATAAAGAAGTTCCAAATTGGAACACAGGAGAAACGTTTTATAAATCAAAAGAGAGAAATGTATCATAAATATGAAAAACGTTAAAGAAAGTATGGCAAAACTGTATTTTTAATCCAAAAAGCATGTGCATCTTGAATAGATTTTCTTAATAATAAATGGAAGTTTAGTTTGGGAAAATTCTATTTTACTTTGTATAACCAATTTCAGTTTTTGATAGAAATTTTTTTTTGCGTTGCTCAAAAGAAAATCCTATGTTTAATTTATTTGTGAAAATCATATCACTGTTAGTAAGACCAAACGCTTAAGAAATTTACATTCTAAAAAAAGCGTTTTCTTTGATATTTTTGTTGTGGGAATACTGTGGGTAGAGTTGTTGAAATTTTTTGTGGTTTTGGAAATGCCCATGTGTGGTTGAAGTTAAACCCTGTGAATGCAAGTTGAAAGTGGGCCTTGAAAAACCTCGGACAAGGTCTAGCTTGTTGGCATTAGTTTCAACATTGCACCTTACTGACAGCACAATTGTCCCACTAAGCCTTTCTATTATGCTTATCTTGACAAATCATGGTAAGTTATCCCTCTGGCTCTTCCTTATGAATCCCCCCCCCGCTAATTGAACATTTGTGATTAGAGGTCATTATGTAGAATCTCGATTCCAACCCATACAGTAGCATGACCGATCATTCATATATACAGTATATATATATACATATATATATATATATATACATATTACTATGTTGCAATTTGTCTTAAAATAGTTTTTTGCTTAATAAGCAATGAAAATTTAAAGTTGCTAGCAATATATCCCTTGCATGTATAATATAGACACCATGTTCTGCTATAATAATAAGCATTTCATATTTATCACACTTACGTTCATTCCCTTTATTAGATCAGTACTATTACATGTCTTCCACTCCTCCCCTTGCTGCAAATCTAGATAATCTCTGATTTAATTTCCGTTCATTTGACCATGTTCCTTCGGCTAAATTATTTATTATTGTGTTTTGTTTTTTAGAATTTGAAGTTGTAATTCTTTTCCACGCATTGCATAAAGTTTGATTGAAAAAATGTTTACTTCACATTTTCATTGTTATCCAATAAAATAAAAATATACCAATGCACATGAAGTTAGTCATAATTATCATTAAAAGTTTAAACACCGATCACGTAAATGCATTTATAACATTAAAATAAACCCTGCAGCCTGTTAAAACTAATGAATTAAATTTTGGAATAGTGGAATCCTCAAAAAGTCCGAAATAAGCTAAAAAAAAAGCTTATAAACCAAAAATTAGATTAAAAAACAAATTTCTAAATCAAAAAGATGGGTCATTAAGCAATAAGGAATGTAAAAAACTTATCGGTAATATTGAAAAAACCATTAAAAACATAGATAATGAAAAGTTTGTTCAGCAACTTAGTGTCAATACCAATAATGACATAATGCTATTCTGTAAATCTGAAAGAAAATTAATGTAATCGAAAAGAACTTACAAAAATAAAAAATATAACTATTCAGACATCTACAAAGTTTTTACCCAAATTAAAATTATCGAACATTCCATTTAAAGAGACTGAACATTGTGATTTGTTTATCAAAAAGTTGATAGCAACAGCACACTGCTTAAAAATTTTAAGGAAGAGGATGTATCAGGTGTTTTTAGTAAAACAAATAAGTTTAACTCTAAAAACATAATTAAAAAAACGCCACAATTTAGGACAGTATTTATTACAAATAAAATTTAACTAGGTTTACCAATACTAAAAATTAATGATCAAAATGTGGGAAATATGGTAATACACAAACGATTTGTTTAAATGAAGCATTTACCTGCATGTATTGTATAAGAGAAGATTCTCATAAAGATTGCCCATTTAAAAACAACAAAGGAAACAATGTTTCTTAAATAGCGTTAAATCTGAAAAATTTAAAAACCAATCATCTACTCATAATGCATTTAATAAAAATTGTCCAATTTTTAAGAAACAATTAGATATTATTATAATGAAAACAAAAATAGATGAATAGATATGGATAATATAGTATCTTTTAATAATCTAGAAATTTAATTAAATGCCAACAAAAACAAATTAAAATTTGTAAATATTAATTTTCAAAGTATTGCCACCAAATTCGATAAATTTTCTGATGTAACAAATAGTTTTGATTTAAATTCAATAATTGGAATAACTAAAACCTGGTTAACAAGGGAAGATAAATTACTAAACTTTAACAAAGATATAATATTTTTTGCTAATAATAGAGACAGTACATTATCCAAGAAGTCAAGAGGAGGTGGAGTATTAATATCAGTTCCTAGACATTTTAAACAAACAGATAAAAGATATAGTCAATAAAAGATCTAAATTTGAAAGCTTATAGGTACAATTAAACCTTAATAATAAAATTTCATTAAAAAATATCAGTTATTGCAACAATACAGAATCATATAAAAAACTTTCTATCTACAATAATACTTGAAATTAAGAGAGCTTCTAAAATATCAACATCAATTATTCTAATGGGTGATTATAATCAAAATTATCTTAACAAAGCTGAAAAAGAAATATACATGATTTAATAGATATTTATGGTAAGTCAGTTATTAATGTAAAAATTCAAAGAATTCTTCATTCATTGATTATATAATATATGAATCTCAAGAAAAAGCAAATTTTGAATTTTTCGTTACTGATTGTTTGATATCAGATCATTTATTAACATGTGCAATATACGAAGAAGAAATTAAAGAAATGAAAAAACTAATACAATATCAATATGTTAATTCAAGATGTAAATTCAATAGACATTTATTTTTAATGACCTTTTATTAATACATTGGCAATTTTTCTATAATTGAGAAAGTGTTGATAAAAAACTAAAATTTATTACTGATAATTTAAATTATATTTACAATAAACAATGCCTACTTATAAAGATAAAGCAAACTAAATCTGATAGGAATTTACCGAAATGGAAACAATGAATAACAAATGAAACTAGGCTTTTAATCATATTGAAACATACTACGTATATAAAATACTGTAATGATAAGAATATAGCAAACTTCATTGAATATAAGAACATAAGAAACCAAGTAGCTAATAAATGTAAACAAGATTTAAATATTTTTTTGAAACAGTCTTCTGAAAACAAAAATAATTCACAAAAATGGAAATTCATTTCTAGTTTTTCCAAAACAAAAAATTGTTGGAAGTTCCAACAATAAAAAACGAAGATGGTGAAATTAGTAAAAACAGAAAATTAACAGCAACAATACTAAATGAATCATTTATAAAATTAGGAAGATTTAATGATTGTGAACAAAGAAATATTCATAATCAAGAACGAATGATAATTCGTAAGAATTTAAGAGACAAGAAAAAATTTTATTTTACTTTTGTAACATTACATTATGTTAAGGAAACATCAAGACATATAAAAGTAAACAAGTCTCAGGACCCAAGCAAAATACCAACATGGTTTATGAAAGAAGCAATGAAAATCAAAAGTAGACCACTATGCGACCCATTCAATCAATTCATTAATGATGTTGTTTTTCCAGAGGAATTGAAAATTGCACAAATAATACCAATATACAAAAAAGTGATATTGATGAAGCTACTAATTACAGACCAATCTCATTTCTATCAATTATAAGTAAAATATTTGAAAGAATTTTATATAACCAAATTAATCAATATTTCGAAAAATATCAAATATTAAGATCTTTACAATATGCATTTAGAAAGAATATGTCTACCAATAATGAATTAACTTTTCTTTTAGACGATTGGAGAAATCATATAGATAAGGAGATAGTATTTATTTACATCTTATCATTAGATCTATCTAAAGCATTTAATTCAATAGATTATGAAATACTAAGCTCTGTCCCAGTTAATAAGTAAAGTTTTATATCAATAATTGGGGTTTTATTGTAGCGTAAATACCATGGTTTAGGCTCGAATTAGATAGTTTAGGATCTTGTGCATATTATAGAAAAATGAAAATCAAAACTTGAAATTATACTCGTGTTTATATCATACTACCTCATTTTCCTAAAAAACCGTTTTATTTTAATTAAAAAACTAAAGCATATATACAACTTTAATGAATATGCAACTAAGTTACATCGACAAAATACAATCGGAGACACAAACATGTTAAACACATTTACTGATTTTTACACTGAGCTCACCACATACATAGACACACGCACACAAATTTATTATTAATATATATTTCAAATTTAGTTTGTAGATTAATTGTAGCTTTTTACCACATATATTGCTTTGACTCTTATAAAACCTCATATTTAAACTAATAGACAACAATACGTAAGTGTAAAAAATGAAATCTCTAATAAACTAATAATTAATAAAGGAATACCTCAAGGTTCAGTTCTAGGGCCATTAATATTCAATCTTTATTTTAATGACATCAATTTTAATGAAAATATAAAATGTGTCTAATATGCCGATGACACCCTGCTGTATTCAACCAACTGTTGTGATTTATCAACCGCACTACAAACTGCAAGACTTTGAAAAAAAATGAAGTTAAATGTTTTCAAGACTAGATTTATGGCGTTAAATAATTCTAACAAAACTGAAAAATTAATGTTAAAAATAAACAATAATATTATACAAAATGAGAAAAAAAAATAAATATTTAGGAATAATCTTTGACAAAAATTTAACATTTGAAATCGAAGTCAGCAAAATAATGCAGAAAATGATACAAGGAATCAAGACATTATTCTAAATTCAAAGATTCATATCTACTAATTGAAAAATTACTCAAATGAAATCATATATATTGCCTCATTACTTATATTCAACCTGTTTACCAATAAAAGAATGAAGATCAAACTAGAAAGAATTTTTAATTGGAGTATCAATACCATCTGCGAAAGAAGAAAGCAAGCTACAATTAAAGAAGATGAATATTTATTTTCATTAGAATATCTACAAAAACTAAGATCTCTAGAAGTATTTTTTTAGATTGAAGGCAAAAGACAAAATTCCAACTAATACTCATTTAAGAACAAATTCTTATAGAAAACTTAAACTTAAGACAAATACGATGAAGAACTCATTTTCAAATTTTTGTATTGACTTATGGAATGAATTACCACATCCATTTAAAGAAGAAAAATTAATTATAGACTTTAAAAAAATGTAAAAATTATTTGAAACCAAGAAAAATCCTCTATTTATATTACCAAAGAACTAACTAAATTCAAACAACTAAGCTGTCATTAAACCAAAAAATACTATTTTTAAAATCTTATAAGTGCTTACACTATTTGTATAGTGATTTTATATACAGACTATTTTAAAAATAAGATATTGTTATTATTATATATATATATATTTATTTATTTATTTATTTTTTGTGGCATCGGCATGAAATCAGTGGCTGTCCTAATTCCTTATCTAATGAAGGATTCGAGTTTAGCATGGATTTGCCGAAGCAACAGTAGTTAACTCCTCCTATTGTAGTACCCATTACTAGTAAAAGTGAAGAGTAAATAGGAAATCGAGAGCGGGAGAGTGGCCACACTCAACCGACCCGAAGCAGAGAACCTAGCGAAAGAGTCGTATAAGACAAAAGCCCTAATTCATAAAAATAGAAAGTAAAACCTAATCTCGATGCATTCCTTAACTTGTGCAATTTAGGTAGTAGCAATAATAACAATTCTAATTGATGAATGAATTGCATAACAGCAAAAATCCTATTCGCACGCCTAGCTCTAGCTGTTAGAGGATATATTAGCCGAGCTGTACCATCACTAGGTATTCTTCAACAAAATCGAGTTGGTTTCAATAGTCAAAGATAAAACGTAAGCAAAGTTTACTTTCAACAACAATGATTATAGACACTCGTGTTTATAAGAACAAAAGCCGGTAGAAAAATAAACAATAACATACCGTTGCTAGTGTTAGAAACAGGTTCTGCACAGTAACCTTTTACACTACAACGGACAGAAATTGCTGCGTAAAAATGGCAGAAATATTTAAACTAAAATTGCACAGTTTACGCTAAATCAAATTAGTCCAATTCAGGAAATTAAACATTGTAAATTACTAAGTCCATAATACTAATGTCGAAATTAGTGAATGGCTGCAATTATGCCAAAATATATATATATATATATATATATATATATATAATGTTCATATATATATATATGCATGTTTACATATACGGGATATCCAACAAGTTTTTACTTATTTTTGTTCACTTTCATAGTGAAGCAAAATGCTTAACATCAAAATTTATTAATCACCCATTATAATAAGTTGTCAAATTTTTTGCTTGTATCAATATCTAACGGAAATATCTTAAAACATCTTGCATATCTCTGAAATGTATTTTTAATCTTTGTTCAAAGAGCAAGGATTTTCAATATATCTACCGCCATTTCTTTTTTACATATCAAGAAAAGAAATTTTAACATCATTGTTTTTTGAAGAGAGGAGGACTAAAAAGTTTACAAACATTATTCAAAGAGACCTTCTTTCCCACGCAGATACACATCAAGATGTTTTTGAGTTTGAATAGCGCCGGCAAATAATTATTTATTTTCTTCAAGGTTTATTTCAAGTTTTCTATGCACTTTTTTCAAAAGATCAATGTTTGGTAATGCAATGAAAATTATGCTCAGAATTCTTATCAATTCTCATAATGATGTTTTGTTATTTACCAATTTATCAACAATATATTAATTACAGCGACGTAATGTTATTTAAGGCCACGGTTAGACTAGTAATTGGTTCAAAAGTGATCTGTCACATTTTGACTGAATCACACGTCTAACCACCCGAGATAATTAGCGATGTGACGATCACAAAGAAATCGTGCGCGATCGATTTCTTCGTGATCGTCACATCGCTAATTATCTCGGGTAGTTAGACGTGTAATTCTTTCAAATGTGATAGTTCCCTTTTAACCAATCACCTAGTCTAACCGTGGCCTAATGAGCACAATCTAAGAATCTCCGCAATGATTCGATATTAATTATAGCTACGCGTAAATGTTTGGTAGACGTAAAACAAAAAATGAGCGGTTTTCAACTCAGTCAATCTGACTCAATTTACAATAGAGTGATGGTGAAATTAATTGTGTTGTGTTATTCTGTAAAAAGGCAATTGATCTAAAAATTCAAAATGCTGAGTAGTTTGTAAATCAATGGTGTCTTCATTTTATAATTAGAGGGAGTTCCAAAAAAACAAACCGAGGTTAAATTTGATATGGCTTTTAAGCTATTGCTGATATTTTTCAATTAAAATGTAATGCGTATAAAAGTGCACATCCTTTATTAAACAGAATGGTAAAAATGTCTACATCTTTGTAAAGCTTTTTTTTCAACATAACTTTCACTCCTTACTAAGCCTTTGATGTCATCGCTGTACTGCCTTTTGAACCATTTGTAGATTTCCTTGAGTAGCTTCCTTCCCTGATAAAACTCTCTTATAACTAAATAAAATTTTATTTATTTTGTGTAATTGGCATCATATACCTGTGCTCAAACTAAAATGAAACATTAAGCTTTTTTATCTTGATTAGGTACAGATTGTTCACTCCGAATGAAGCATATTTTCATTGGCTTCACAGAACTCAAATTTCAACAATAACCTAAGAGCAATATCAAATTGAAAGTCGGTCTGGTTTCTTTGGGAGGAACAGTTTTACGAAGATTGTACTTATAAAGCATGTGCATTCATTCATTGGAAAAATGATAATGAAAGTCTTCTTCATCAAACAACTATGCTAATCCAAAAACTCTGCACCACACAATGTGTACATTTTAGATGCATGCTACTACCAGGAATCCGCGGCCTAATTCGATGTTTCCATGATAATCATTTAATGTCTACGACAAATCCACTTGGACGAAATTTTTGCTACATGTCATTGAAAAAAAGTTCAACACTTTGGTTTCTAGATACTTTGGTATTATGTATTGATATATACAAAGATTTTTATCTATGATAGATAAAATGGGATGTTCAAGGTTTTTTGAACAATAGCATTGAGTTGAAATCAGATAGAAACTTTTTGGATATCCCGTATGTCTCCTTTCAACTACATCTAAAGAGGAAACTGATTCCCAGTTAACGTACACATTAATCGAAACCGATTAATGAGAATTTATATTTTAATCGACATTATTAATGAAAAATTAAGATCCAACCCTGTTTAATCTAATACTTTGCTTTGCGATATAATTCAGAAATTAAGCAAGCGAGTAGAGTAATCTATTCATGGGAAGTGGGTTAGGGTTAGGGTTAGTTGAGACCAATGAAAACATGATCTCGCTATGACATTGCCTCCCCACTGACATAATTTGCACTTGATTCTTCAGGAGTGTAACGCGTTATGGTACACGCCATCTGTAACAGAGGGCTGCGATGCGTTGGCACAGTGATGCAAATGTAGAAAACAACACAAGGAGCCCTGCCTAAGACACGTTATGAATACGGTGTAAATTTTAACATGACAATAAATCATTCCTCTTATTACATTGCAAACTTTACAAGGAGGTTCTTATTGATCCTCTGCTTGTCATATTCATGTATGCATAGAAAATGTTTTTTTAAATTCGTTTCTACAAGAGCTAGTTAATCCACATTTTCTTAATTTCCAATGGTAGGTTTTTAATGTTTTCTCATCATGAACAACCAATTAAAAGCACTGGGTTAAATTTCAATGTTATTTATTGCTTGTTCACTGCATTTTAGCTGCCCTCAACTTGCAATTCAATTAAGGCTTTCAAATAGTTTGAACCAGATCGTTTAATTGTCTGCCTAATTTAAACAAACGGCTAATATAAACGGCGTTTAAAACAGTTTAAAACGATTTCATTTAAGTGGTCAACACTGTCTGTGAATGACTTGGAAGTTTTAAAATTCAATTATTCAATTGTCACTTTAGTCAATAGTCTTATATTTTCACTGTAGGCAAATTGCAAAAATAGCGAGAAATCAAAGATTTAAAATACTAAGCTGTTCCTTTAATAAAATTAACAAAGGAAAAATGTAGTGTCCGAGGTAAATAACTTTATTAGCTTTTTAATTTAAAAGGTATAACAATTATTTTCAAGCGAGTAATCATTAAATCAAACACTTTTATTCTTGCAATAAATTAAAAAAGTTTTTGCATTATTTATGGATTCGGCTTCGATCTGAGTTCTGACATAATTTAAGAGATTTACTTTGGTCACAATATTCCATCAAAGTAATTTGCTATTTCTTGTAGAAATGTGTACGCATTTGACTGCGATGTGAACCACATAGTGATCAATATTTTCCAATTCTTAAGTTTATGAGTTGTATTCCATAGCCAACATTTTTGGTCTGAAAGATCTCTCATCACTTGGCACTTCATGATCAAGGTTTCTATATCCAAATGTGAGAGTCATACCTGCATTCCTGATAGAATTAATTTTATATCACATGACAAAGGTGTTAATCTTAGGACTATTCTTGCACTGATTTTTTATGCTATAGGACATCTGTGAATGAGTTATTTCTTAACTCTTGGCGATACAAACAATTTTTCAAGAATTGCGATATTCATAACTAGAAATTATTGATTTTTTATCATTATAAATTTTTAATATATGTAATAACTGAGAAATGATGCATGTAAATCTGTCTATAAAACTTTATTAGTTATAAGGACTTTGCGAAAATAGTTGTTTTAAGCGCTTTTTAACAAACCACTAGGGAATCACCTTATTTGTGAAATATATGAATTATTTATTTCCTAAATTCTCAAACTTATTTTGCTTGATTTAGTGCGACATCATTAAGGAAGACATCATTTTATAATTTATGCGATTTCGAATTTTGAGAGGCGTAGTTATCAGCTACATATGTGGGACTCTATAGTAATAATAAGACTAAAATGCGTTATGAGGACACACATATTTACTAAGTAGCACATTTCAGGCGATTTTTAATCAGAATCGCCAAAATTGTATCTACAGCAATTAATGAAGTGTATTAGTGTTTGAGAAGACCTGTTAGCAGATAGGTAGACAGGGGCAAAACGATATCTTTTGGATGAAAATTCCAATTTATTAATTATATTTTGTAGAAGCCGTGGCTATACACAAAGCTTTTATTAAGTTTAGCCCAATTACGGTTGCGATATGAAAATGGTTAATATTATTGAAATGTGGACCAAAGTCTAAAATATCTATTATATTTTTATTGAAAAAGGTCTTTGAATCTGAACATTACTTAATCAAAACTTTAAACTTTAAACAATAGTAATGATACTACTACTAATAAAAATAATAATAATAGTAATAATAATTATTATAATAATAATAATGAGCCATCGATGGCATATGGATGATCTGAAGATGTATTCTATTTCAAGGAGGATGTTGAGAAGCAAGTGGATACGCTGGAAAAAGGAAGTACAGTATGGGGTCGGACTTGGATTAGGAAATTGTCTATGAGTAAAACTGCTTAGTGGCAAGTTTACAGATGGAGGTAACTTGAAGACAAGCAGTAAGGATAATATTGCCGAGGTCAAGTACACAAATATTAAAAGAAAGAGAGAGAAAGAGACGAAGAGGAAATAATACCAGACTAAGAAAAGATTACGAGAAGAGGACAAGGAAGATACTGGAGAAGTCGGCATTAAAAGGGCAGAACATTAAAAGGCAATAAATACATGGGATGACAGTGTTTAAGATAATTGGGAATAATAGTTAGGTGGAACTAAGGTAGCTAGACAGGAAGACCACAATGTTACTAGCAGCAGAAAGAGGATTCAACTTAAATCGAGACGTTAATAGAGTGCAAATTTCTAGGTATAAACGAGAGAAAGGACTACTAAGTGTGGATGAAACTAAAAAGCTTAGATAAGTGACAAATGCAGGTTTTGTCAAAAAAGTTGAAGACATTAGATCATCTGATTCAATGATGTAAGCAGTTAACCAAAATGCGTTTAAGTTAAGGCATGAGTTTCCCATATTTAAGAGTCGTGCAACGTCAAGTTGTGACAAGGAATATGATAGGAATTATCATATCAATGACAATATTAAGTAACACTAATAGTAGTAGTAATATCATCACGATAATACAAAAATGATTTAGGTATTATGTTTGCGTTTTGAGAAAATAATATATTTACGAAAGAGGTCCTTGTGCATTAATTAATTCCTATAATAAAATAATGAGCTCAGAATTGAATAATCATTTAAATATAAATTTTGGACTAAATTCTTTGTTAAAATTTTTGTACTCAGATCACTTTTTCACTGTCATTAGTACTAGTATATATTTAAAAATATTTAGTGCCCTACGAGATAACTAAGAAGAACTTAAGAGTTAATTAAATATTATATTTCTGTAAAATTGTAATGGATCCCTAACATTCAAGACTGCTAACATTTAATAGGTACTTAGAAACATAAAGTTAGATTTCTTACAGTGGATATCTTGTGTATGCAAAAAATGTTTATGTTTATATTAGAAATTGCAATATTGCAGCTATTTATTCATGCTTGTATAATGCTTAGTTCTATTTTATGCAATTACAGATATTTGTCATTTTACTATAATATCAGAAGATATTTTACAATGTCTCTTCCTTTCAAACCAAATTATTGCTTAGCCTAAGCCAATGTATTATTGCCCATAAAAACTGTATGGGTTTTGTAGTAAAACATTGTCCATTCTTCCATTATGGAATCAGTGAAAAAAATCTACTATCGCATTGTATTCATTTTCATATAAAACCTTAAGTAATATGGTCACAATACTACATCCTAACTTAGGTCCGTAGTAACAATGAGAGCATGGTTGGTTCTCGTAAGTGACGTGTAGTAAACAATTTAAATATGTCAAGAATGTGGAAAATTTAGAAATTGAGGGCCATTTAATCATATATTATAACTATAAATTGCAGGTTGGCTCGCTTTCTTTCGTATATGATTTTTGTTTAAGTTCGGCTCAGCTTTTTGCTAATCCTGTGTAAACGTACTAACAGAACTCTAAGAAATGCATGAGTAAAAAACTTCAATGCTTTAACATCTAGAGATGCTCTATTTTCTAAGCACAAAAGTTTTAAATGAAATTTGTTCAGAAGCTGAAGTAATGTTCACTTTTGAAAATGCCAGTGAAGAGAGCGTTTTTATAGCATCACCTTCGTAGTTCGTGTTGAAACATAAATTGAGCTTAACGTTTTCTGTGCTTAAAACTTTATAAGAGTGAAACCTTAATGCTATGCTGATCTTAAGTTCTGTTTCATTCTAAGAAATAAATGTCCTCCTTTTACAAGCACTCAAGATCAAAATAGCACTTTGGAAAATAATTTCCTAACCAATTGTGCACTAGTGTCTGAAATATCTATGTATATTTCCATAATCAAGGTTTATTCTATAATGGGGCTCAAATTACTGCTTGTGCAATATGATTATAACTTTAATTTCCAAAAATTAACTTAATATCCAATCAATATTTAAAGTTTGTCTAGTTAATAATCAATTAGGAAGCTAGTCCTTGGTTCTTTGATGTATTGTTTTGTTTGGAAAATCAAAGGAATGTATAAAAACGTTAAAATAATTTCACAGGGATTTAGCGAATTTTGTATTAATATATGCATCATAACGATGCTATAGTTTAGTTAATTATACTATACTTGAATTTCAGTTGTTGTTAAGTATATCAAAGCTGCATTACACTGGGTTGATTTTTATATATTTCACCTTGTTAAGCCATATTCTTACACTAATTTTTGATCAACAGATTTAGCTCTATCAAGGTTTAAAATAAGCTCTCTTAGTCTATTCTAAAATTTGGAAATTGTCTAGTTATATTTTGGTTTTCAAATTGTTAGCATAATTCCACGTATCAATTTCAGATAGTAATGTATTGCGTCTTATGATGTTGTTTCATATTAATAGCTTCAGCTTGGAATTCTATAATTGATTTGCAAACCCTTCCTTATTGTATATATAGCTGTATTTTCTGGTATTTGAAAAGCTTATTCTATTCCTTCTCCCATTTACCAGTGCTTCACTCAAAAGTGACTGCTTGGACAAACTTGAAACTTAAAAAGCATTATTATTGTATTTAAGAAACTTCTTACATTTTTTCACTAAATTTATACAATAATATGATTGCACATTTCCAACATTAATGTATTTAGTAATTTTGAAACAATCTCAAAAAATAAATTTTTCAGTTATTCTCAAGTCATTGATTAAACATGTATTGCACTACTCAATAAAATTGTAAATATTTTTGATTTAGCATAATTCAATCAATATCTAGAATGTATGTAAACTCATTCATAAGTTTATCATTATTTTCTAAATCAATGGCTAATAGAATTACGTACAGGGACCTACCTACTCTAATGTGCAGGATACATGTAGTTTCTGCGCTTCGGTAAATATGGTAAAATGCTTAAAGACCAAAAAGTACTTTTTCAATGTAAACTATTTGATAATACCTGTACTGACTCATCTGATTGGATCTTATCTGACATTTATGTCAGCTACAAAAATAGGTTTGGCGAGACGTAAAAATAGCTATTCCCAAAATAATATATTTATTTAATTAGTAGATTAAAATAGAAGAAGCTAAGTGTCTATGAAAACTCTTATTACTTCAATTTTAGATCAAAATCAATGGTTTAACTGGTAACATAGAATTCGATGGAAATGGTCTTCGAAAGAATTTCAAAATTGAAGTGTGGGATGTTGGCTTCATGGAATACCACTCAAAAGTTGGGGTGTGGACTGATGGGGAGGGTTTCACAGAAATTACCAGCTCGAAGTTTCCTGCCTCCTTCAGTGATATTTCAGATCGTGTGATGAGAGTCACTACAGTTCAGGTACAGATATTTTCACGCATTGATTTCTTTCAGTTTCCTAATTGTAGTTTACATTTCTAATTAGGAGTTTATGATTATAGCCTATAAGTTTTGTTGTAAAAAATTCATCAAAAAATTAATTAAATAACAAGGGTTTTTTGCATTTACCAATTCAGGTTTCATAGTTTACAAAATATAATATAGCTTTATTACGAAGATATGTAAATGTCTAATAAGCAAAGGCAGGTTATCATTGTAAAGCCTAGTCTGTGAAAACCCCGGTAGATAATTACGTTCATTAACAGTGTATCTCTACATAAAAATTATATAATTTTGACAGCATCTTATTAGTGGTTGCATAGCATTTTACTTAAATATATGGATTTAATAAATATATCAATATGCCCAGTAGCCTATTCAGAAGTTTTTGATGGAGGACATCTCAATTTTGATAAAGTTTAGTTTTTAATTACACTCGGAATCCTTACAAAATCTGGTAAAAATTTTGCAACAATTGGTCGTTAATGTGCACTTTGCGACACTTGTTCTTAAATTTTCTTTTTTTCATGAAATACTACATTCCCTAACCAAAAAAATCAATGTTGAAACCCAGAAGGAGTTACATTGCCTCAAGCCCTCCCCACCCCTATATACGTCACAGAATATGTCTAAAACATGTACATCTAAATACAGTCCTACATTGTAAAAAAAATTTCAACTGGTTAAAATTATTTAGAATTCTCCATTCACCATGATTAAGGAAGAATATAAGAACTGGAACTCGTCTGAAAAAGGCGATTTACCAAATGATGCTTTTGAAGGCTATTGTGTTGATTTAATTAAAGAAGTTGCCAAAGAGCTCAATGTATCGTATAAGCTTACTCTGGTAAAAGATGGGAAATTTGGAGCAGAAACAATAACGGGAAAATGGAATGGAATGATTGGCGAATTATTGGAAGGGGTAATTCTATGTAATAATATTTAGAAACAGTATGCCAACTTTAATAGAATGAATTTTTAGTTATGTAGGTTAATTGCATTCCATGAAGTTATAGGGATGTAGACATTAATATTAAAAGCATATAAATAATTAATCAGCTTATCATGTTACGCAATTATGCTTCAGTCGAATTTCAGGCAATTAATGATCTCATCCCCTTAAGATGTTCCTTTCATTAAATGTTGTAAATTTCATGCGTAGAAATAGTGTAGATATGAGAAATCTATTTAGGATATACATAAAAGTGACATGCTAAGTGTATGGAATTTCAAATGTCCTTTCAAATGTCTTGAGACTGACTTTGTCAAATCAGTACCTTCGCAATTTTTGTCAAGCAAATGCTTTTTTCTCAGATTTATTGATGATGTTTTTGCATACAAGTTTCTGAAATTAGGCGCAATATTTTTTGTAGCTATTTCCTCTGCAGATAGACTTGGAGAACACAGGTTCCTTTTGTTCAATGTCTACCCAATCATTCATTTTGCTTGATGAATTTTCAACAATTTCATTTTAGTAAAACTATATTTTTTAAGGTTTTTGCCCAACATACAATCCCATGGACAAATCTCATTACTATATTATTATATTAGCTCTTCTCCAAGTTTTTAAAGGTATGAAAAAATTTGTTTAAATAGACCTCTGTGAACATTTATATCAAAAGCCAATTTTAAAGAAAGAAACCCTTGCTGTTACAAAATTAGTAATTGCAAATCTTGGCGTAGCTGCATATATCATGTATTATATAAAATAATTTTTGAAAAAATTGAAAAAAAATTGTGTTTGAAATATCAATAACTTAATTGCTCTTATCTATTAATAATATAAGGAATTAAATATTAAAGAAATGTAGACTTTTAATTTGAGAATCATTAAGTATTGCCGCAATAATTTCAATGATAATAAAATCAGTTATTCACAGAGAAGAAGGTCGTTTTCAAGAATAATGTTTCCAAAATATATCTGTTAAGCCTATGTATTTTAAGCATGTTGAACCTATAGTTCTAAAATCAAAGATAATTAAGTTACTTTTGAGATTGCCTGAAATAATTGACTCCTTGAAACACTTGCACATTCTTTCAATTTCAGAATTTATAATTTGATTTATATGTACCTCTATTAAGTTGGTTTTCTACCGTTTGGTTGCATTTCTTGTGTGGTACCTGAACGCCAAGGGGCTTCATTTACTTTCATTTGAGAGTTGATTCAATTTCCAAATGAATTAAGAAACAAATTGTCCCTACAGACTAAATTTATCAATCAAAGCCAGATCAAAAATCAATATACAATTAATTTGATCAATGAGTTCGCAAATCAAACTTTCTAATCTCCAATTCTGATGTTGATTTATTGGAAATTGTTCACACCCAGAAATAATACCTTGACTACCTTTTAAGTTTAAGTTGATCTTGTGCTTCAAAGTATTGAAGAAGCACCCTTATGCTTGTAAATATAGAGTACATTATTTTCTATCATTTTTAATTTAAAAGTAAAAATATTTAAAAACTAAAATTTTAAGCAATGTAATGGAAAAGCTTTAAGTCTAAATTTGTAATGAATATTTAAAACTTTCTTCAGATAGAAACCACAAAATATCATATATCTATATTGAAAAGAATTCCTTTAAAATATGTTTTAGGAAGTGCAACTTTAACTCAAATGATTGAAGTTAAAGCGAGTTACAAAGGGTCATCATTGTATTTAAGAAATACACTAAAAATAGTAGCGGTGATAAATTCATGTATTTGATATTGAAAATTAAATTTCGTGCTCGTTCGATTTCTTTGCGATCGTCACATCGCTAATTAGACATGCGATTCAATCAAAATGTGACAGATCACTTTTGAACCAATCACTAGTCTAACCGTGGACTTAACCAACTTCTACTAAGGTATTCTCTTGTTTGATTTAGGTTCTACTATGCGTTATTAATTATATTTAAATATTTAGATTAGCTTTAAATGTAGTCAGGAAATTATTCAAAATCTGACATGAATTGACAACAGAGGCGCTGACGATAGTCTAACGGACTATGAAAATGATAAATTTTCTTGATTTCAAGGAAATCATCAATTTCTTAAATTATAGACACTTCCATTGTACAGCTATAGCTGTTATGCAAATAAGAAGAATTTCATTAAAATCGACTTTCACGGAATCAATCAAGTCCGCATCCATATTTTTCCGTTAAGCAATAAGTGTTTTAACAATCCATTGTTGTTTAACAAAATCTATACAAGTCGAGTGCTAATTAAAAATGTGGTGAAAATATTAGGGGTGGAAAATTGTCACTGTTTGAACATTTCAAATTGTAATTTTTCCTAGTTATATTAAACAATTTCATTATATATATATACATATATATATGAAATTCTTTCTCATAGAATTGTTATTTTCAAATTTCTTACTTGCTTTTATTGTGCTAAGATAATAAATTAAGCATATGGGAACAAGCAATGGGCCATGAATAGAGGTAATCGATTCATTGATCATTGAATCTAGTTTCGACTATCAATGATGAACGTATTTTTTTTTATATTTATTTTGTAATTAACCAAATATATTTTGAGATTAAGGTTTTTGACCTGAGTTAGTAGTGACCCTAAGTGTACCAACTACACTTTTCCACTAGTCAAAAAAATTTTTTTTTGATAGAATTCGAGGATTTTGCCATTTCTGCTTTCAGTATGCCTAATATTCTTTTGAAGCAAAATTTATAACACATTTTTATGTTAATAAGCACGGAAATGTTTAATAACTATTACTTTAGAGTTTAAGCTAAGGCTGTGAAATGAAAGAATTGCATAAGTTTATATATAGTATAGGTCATGCTTCTCTTGAAAATGGCTCCACTGATATAATTTTAGGAAAATTATGACATCAAAAAGTCCTCATCAAGATATGCATTTGCATGTTGTGTTTTCTTAACGCTTGATATAACCTACAATTATGATAAGCAAAATTCATTGCAAATTTTAAAAAGTGAACAATATTTCAGGAATAATGTGTAGAAATAACCACGCTTGTTGCAATAAGTCATTTTTTTAAAGTTGGAAAGTACAGTGCGATTTTTTTAACATTTATTTAAACATAATAATGCACATAATGTTTTGGCACACCTGCTAACTGATTTTTCATATTGCTCTAAAAACTTTCTTATAGTGTTTGTTTGGTAAGTTTATTTTTTCAAAGGAGAAGTATGCGTCTGAATTTATTTTGTATTTTGCTGTTACTATTTTTTATCATTGCTGCACTTTCCAATGCCTTGTGTGGAATTGTAGGCTTTTTCAAGTTCTAGATTTAGGTCGGCATTCCAAAATATTCCAAAATAATTAGTTGCATTGGTTGTGTGACATTCCTATTATTTTTATAATTGTGCCTAAGAATTTAAAACATCTGAAGGAAGTAGTCGCATAGCGTTTGCAATAGATTTCAAAGGTTGCAGTTGTGAAATTTTAAATATTACCTTTTGTTTGATTGCAAAATTTAAGTTCAGCATTCTTCTAAGTTTCACTAAAGCAAAGTGATCTTAAATTACTTTATAAATTGTATAGTCAAACAACCTACGTACTAAAAACTAGACTTTTTTATCATCCATACTAAATTTTGCCAAAGTATTTATAAAATGTTGTAGCCATGTAGAACAATACATGCTATTGTACTAAATTAAAATTGTTAGAATTTAATTGAAGTACATGCATGTTAGAAACGTATAAAAAAATATTTTTTAACACATTGTTCTTAAACTATATTGTATTCTCTGGATTTCTATTAAGTTGCGTGAACTGTTGCTAATAGAAAGTAATTTTGAAATTTCTTCCCAGTCTCAAGCTATGTCCATCTCTAATTACTCATAGTAAGCTGCCCTCGTGTTTTATTCGAAATTATAAGCAAGTCCTGTATACAATGTTAATTATAAAAATACATCAAAATCAATTAGAATGATATATCAAAAATCGAAGACATTTGTTAGTATAAATTCTATTGCTTTATTCTTCATTAAAACCTGGTGGTTGGCAGGAAAATTTTGTCACTGCAGTAGTAATAAGCAACTAATGCGGCCACGCCCTAATGCGAACCCACCTTTCTTGTTCTCATATTTAAAAAAAGTACTTCGGTAAATTTAATTGGTTGACTTTCTACATCCATTAAACTACCGCTATGTTGTTCACTAGGAAGTAGTGTTTTACGTACAACGTACATGTATTTGAAGAAAAGACAACGTTTGGAATGGAAAAATATTGTGTGCAAGGAAGGAGCCGCCCTTCCTACGAATATATTAATGAAAATGATTTGATGTCCCACAATCAAGTCTAAGCAATTTCATTCAACTTTTGTTGGGTTACCTTATTAGTGCAATTCGTCAGTACTTAGTCCTATGTCTTCTAGCATTAGCTTAAGGTAACAAGCCTCTTTGCTTACATTTTTTAACAATTTTATCCAGGCCTGTAAAAAGAAATATTGAAATCCTTTGATATAGAAACATCTATGGATTAGTCTCGCTCATGTTATGATGATGATTTGCGCTAATAATTATTTCTTTGCGTGAGGTTCATAAGAATATAAATTCTTTTTATATGAGAAATTCGATTTTTGTAAATCATTCAATTAAGTACCATATTTAATATTCAGATAATGAGCCGGTTTAGTGCCTATGGAAACCCTCAAATATTTGGCTTTATGAAAAACAACTCTATGAACCTATTCCAGGCACACTGTGCTCAAAGTATTGCCGCAGATTTTAAATATCTTCTTTAGTTTCTGAGCTATGATGGTTTTTGTGGAATTCTTCATAGATTTCAAATTTCTAGTAGAAAATATACGTACAGTTAAGCAGTTCTTCCACCATGTCCCCCTTGCGTACGCCACTGATTACTACAATCCCATCTAGGTTACCTTTTGAATTACTCCTTGTCCATTAACATATTAATGGTGGTGTTATGAGGGAAGCTATTGAAAGATTCACGTATACACAATTTTCACGTAATATATGTCCTCACTTTTCATCACTGTGATAAATATTATTTTTTATTACCTATAGCTATTTTGTTATTTTTGTAGTCTTGGTGTTTACAATATTTTGGCATAATACATTGCTATCAGAATAACAGGATTCTTGATCCAACTTTTTTTTCTTGTTGCTCGTTCTCCCAATGAATCTTCCTCATCGATTTCCAATGACGCAAATTACAATTGGCATTTCCCAATTTGTGAAAAAAATTCTTTGAGTGATATGAGAGGAAGCGTTATAAATGTGATGCTTGGTTTTCATGAATTATGGTTTGGGTAAGCAAAAAATGATGAATACGTATGTGTATATTACATATCGGAAATGTCTGTTTACTGTTAATATATATATATATATATATATATATATATAAATGATTACAGAAGTTACGTTGTCTTTGTTAAATTCTAAGTGTTAAATTCTCATTATTGCTATAATTTAGGAGGCAGACGTGGCCTTGGCACCCCTAACAATCAATCTCTCTAGACAACAAGTCGTTGACTTCACAAAGCCCTTCATGACACTGGGCATTAGCATTATGATGCGAAAGCCAATAAATAAGTCTGATGTATTCTCTTTCCTTTATCCGCTTCATCGAGACATTTGGATGTGCTGTTTATTTGCTTATATGAGTGTGTCTGTCGTTCTATTTTTAGTTAGTCGATTTTCATCCACTGAATGGCATTCTATATCAGTAAGTAGCTAACATTTATTGGAGGCAATTTTAATAAATCCAGTAATCTATGACAAAACTCCTTTAATTTCAAATCACCTACACTTACATATTATTATGCTGTATTCTTCTTGTCATTCTAATTGAGTGATTGCTACTGAATCTTCTGTAATCTAGGAATTCTTTTGCTTCCAAGCAAATGTAAACATTCGAAGAATTGACATAATTAGCAAAGAAAGTACCAATTGTATAATCATATCAAAAAACTTCCAATATTCGATGGTTTTTTAATATAGCTTGTTGACTAAGTGTATATTACAATCCGCAAATTAACCCTTAGTAATAGCACTATAAACTCAATGGTTTTCTTAGGGATATTTAATGCAATGATTTTAAATATAATTTTAGCACATGTTTCTATTATAAAAATCAGGTTTTTTTAAAGAGATAAGTGCTACCAACTTCCATAGTTAATTTCTTCATTTAAATTGTTAATGTTTTTATCAAGTAAATATAGGCAATTTTGACGTTGTCATGTTAACTTAGTAGAAACACCTGCAAGTACATGCAGACATGAGGTGTTATAAAAAAACAAATTGTCTAATCCACAAAAATCAATAGCTTTCTTCGAATTTCGTTTTAGATGTTATTGTAATAAATATATTAATGGTATATAAAAGGTCTGGACTTAGAAATGTGAGATGTTGTTTATCAAACATCGCGATTATTTTAATCAAACCTTTGATATATGTATTCATGTCTTGTAAAACCTGCAATCGAATTTGAAAAAACAGATTCCCGAAATATAACAAGGGATTCATTTCATTAGCAATTCAGCTGTTTTATGCTTCGCTAGATCACTTATTTTAGAGAAATGTGTGGTAATATGGAACGACAACGTTAGGGGAAAGTTGATTCAACATTAATTAATTTTAGGTTGGAAATGAGAATGAGCTGTATTTTGAGAAGGAAAACGAATTCGGAATTATCAACTGCCTCTGGTTTAGCCTGGGGAGCTTCATGCAGCAAGGAGGCGACGTCTGTCCTACGTAGGTGTTTCTTAATATTAATAGTTCAATGTGTGCATAAATGAAATGTAAAAAATTATTCATTTTAAATTTGCTTTTTAGTAAGGCATCTTAACGAAATGCAATACATACAAATTTAATTAATAAGATAGAAGACTTCAAAATAGTTGTATTATGTTCCGCATGTGTATTCTTTACAAATATTTGAACTACAACCAGTAACGTATCCAGGAGAAGCATTGAGAATTTCCATTACCTTCATGTTCCCAATTCGGATTTTTGTTTAAAAAAATGTAATTTATTATAAACAATATAGGAAATTGAAGATTATGATTGCAAAATGTATTTTGGGCGGGTGTCTAATTTTGCAATATTTTGATGCCTCCTGGAGATCATCACCCCGTACTTGATCATAAAACTTGTTCATCACTGAGACGTCCCTAATTTGAGATAAATTTCTGCAAAAGATCAGTGGCAAAATCTTATAACGACATATTGCAAAATTATATATTATTCTTACATGGCTACGTCTGAATATGCATTTATTATTGACATCAAATAGTAACGCTTAAGTTCTTGCAATTTTAATGTACTTCATTCATTGACTTTATGTAAGGTATGTTCTTTGCTGAAAACCAAATTCATTTTACAGACTGGTTAAAAAAATTCCATTCCAATGTTTCATCAGTAGAATTTGTAAAGTTTTTACATAGCTTACTTTTGCAATCACTAACCAAAGTTAATTGGTGCTGTGCAGATTTCTGTTTTATCACTTTCAATTTTTAACAAAATGTTCTTACAACTTGAGTTTGTTTCATTTATTTCTTCACCGCAAACGATAGAAATGCCATTATTATCTGATTTTAAGACAAACACAGTCTAAAACGATGCACTTAGATCAATGCCAGGTAGAATTGTTGCTGCATCTTGGTGGTTCTTTACTATGATCATTATATCATCATACACAGCAAATTTAGCCGCTTTCCTTACAGTAGATCGAATGAAGACACCCATCACAGGCGCAGATGATTTATCTTCGCAGACTGCGATTGAATACGGAGTCCTTGACCAAAGTTCTTCTCAAGCGTTCTTCGAGGTTTCTTTTCAACTTTGCATGTCAATAACTTTAAATTTTCAGAATGCAAATTTTTAAAATGCCATTATCATGATAGCTTATTGAAAATCCAAGCTTTGTCATATTTAATTAATAATATTAGATACAATTTTCACTTGATAATTGTTGTCTTATAGTGAAGCAAGATCTAAGCTATGTCTAATTATAAAATTAACTATACTTCTTAGAAATCGACTATGCGTACATACAGAAGAATGTGGAGTTTTATGAAAGAAAAAGGCAATTTTGAAAAAACGGTAATAATTTTTTTTATATTGGTAGGCACAATGAACATGTAGATTTGTTAGGTTGGACATCGGATTAAAAAAATAAAAAAAAGTCACATATATTTTGACGCAATATCATTGGATAATTTATTTCAATTCTTATTTTAGACTGCAGATGGCGTCAAAAGAGTGATTGAAAGTGACAATTACGCATTCTTAATTGAATCAAGCATGTTGGAATACTATAACCAACGTAAACCTTGCACCACAGTACAAGCTGGTTATAACTTAAACGTTATCAATTATGGTTTGGCTACTCCCAAAAATTCTCCATATCTGTAATTTTTAGTATTATATGTAATATATTCATTGAAACCTGGTTTAAAATGACGTTTTATGCATCATTGCAGTTAAAGTTATTAATGGGGTCGATAATTTGAATAGATTGAATTTGACTTATAGAATGTTACTTTTATTTAACATTTAGTAAAGCCCTTACTCAATAAAGATGAGGGTGACTCAGATTTTGTAGATTCTGCTAATGCTGCTGGAATGAACATTTCCTAAATACGGCCAATAGCTATTAGGCAAAGTCTTTGTCCAGACTGGTTATATAAACAATTATCTAAGGCAATATTGTTAATGGTAATGATAAAGCATAATTAAATAAATAAGCAAAAGTAGAATAAATTCATAACTAGTGATGTTCGCAGAAAACTATTAGATGTTCGAACTTGGGAAATTCGTTCGAACTGGATTTTCGGGCCATTGCTGGGGCGGATGGGGAAGCTTTTTCAGTGTAAGCAGCTGCCAAAAAAATTGCCTCCACTGACAACACATTGTTCTGTGGAATGAAAATAAGTCCGCAATGCTCAATCTATCTAAAGTTGTCCGCAAACTGCTCTCAATACCAGCAACTAGCATTCGTTACCTGCACTCGGATTTAGTAAAACAAAGGCCTTCTTTAATCCGTGGGTTTAGTTTCTGTGTGGCTATACATATACTTGGTTATTGGGGTCAAAATTATTAGTTTGTCTTGAAAATGAAAGCAAGGAAATTGGTACTTATACTTTGCTCGTATATACTAACTGTTCGAACATGGTATATAGGTTCGAACGGCAAATAAATTTCGAACATCAGCACTACACATAACTATAGAATAGTGTATTGGTGTTTATTTATGTATAAATTAAAAGGATTGTTGAGTTGCATTATAAACTCAAACAATACCTGTCAATGATTAAAGAAGAATTTTCATAAGATTATTTGATAAGAAGTACCTATGAAGTTGTTTTAGACTACTCTAGATTTGCTACCTAAACAACTTTATTCTTCATAGAATATTCTATCAGTTTTATATTAGCTTTAACAGCCTAGGAAACTTAAATTATGTTTTCGATCGTTTCTTGAAAAAATCTAATTCCTTCGTAACTCAAGAACTAATAAAATTACCCACAATCTGAAAGCACGACACGATAAAAGAGTCTCTCTTCCTTCATTTACAATTCAAACCCGTGCTCGGTCGCTACCCCATCGAGGCGCGAATTCTACGTCGCTAGCACACATGACGTTGCACACGGTGCCTGTTAATGGCCTTGCAATGTTGTTGTCTTGATGGTAAAATAATTCAATCTTTTCAAACACTTTAGTAGAAATGTTCAAAATTACACATTGCATTCAAATATGTTCACCAACAGATGAGTCAATGATTTTCAAATTTCCTAATGCGAATGGCGGAAACGTTTTGAAAATGTATGGAAAACGGTTTGTTCTTGTAAGAGGACACCAGGCTGCTTAAGAATAAAATTTCATGTAATTTACATTTTGCCAAATGTTATCTTCTCGTAAGCAGCCACTTAGATCTAAAAAACTAAACAGTCTGTTATTTTGATTTCTTTAAATATTTGTGCAACCAAAATCTAAAAAAAATATTGTGTTATTTTGGGTGTTCAATTTCTTCATAATCAGTTTTTTCCAAGTGAGTCCCAGCTTAAATTTGGTAAATTTTCAATTTGTACCAACTAAAGTCCTATATAAAATTTACTTTAATGTTTAGAGAAAACTTAACAATAGTGGTACTACAATTAAAAAGCAACTTCTTGGCGGTAAAAAAACATGAATGGTGGGTGGAAAAAGGTGACTGTAATGAAGCGCCAATAAAAAAAGAGGTTTGTTTCTTTGTTTTTTAAAAATTGATCACTATAACATATACAATCAAAAATTTGCGTTCGTTTTGAAAATCTTGAATTTGAGCTTTCAAAAATTTGTAATTATTGTTCAAAGCGTGACTTAAAAGCTAGCATTACATTGTTAAATGTCTTGTCACAAAAATATTAGAATGAGTTCTAAGTATCAATCAGAATGACTACAAGGTTGCTTCTGTAATTAAAACACACATGTGCTATAAAATGTAAAATCTTGTCAAAATCTCACCCTAAATATACTTAACTAGAGATGGAAACATTCTGTTCCTTCAAAAATAACTTATCAAATATTAAAATGGTATTACGTTATTATAGGCCTCAAAGTTTTCATAAACAGCTTAAATAATTACATTTCTAAAAATGCAATTAGACTAAGTGTGCGTATGAAAATGTTGAACTTAAATAACTTAATGTTTTAATCCATGGATTATTTACATTTTCTATTTAGGACACAGGTGCAAATGCTTTGAAAATAGACAGTGTAGAAGGAATATTTTATTTAATAAGTGGTGCAATATTTTCAGCAGTCTTTATCACAGCTTTCGAATGGGTGTTTGTCTCCGTCCAAGATTCTCTTCGATTTAAGGTCTCAACTTTATTTTTTTTGTGTGCGATCCTAAGTCACAAAATATGTTTAGGTACCCGTCAAAAAAGCATTAAAGTCCAATTTCAACATGGCTGTAACTTCGGGCTATGATCCGCCAAATTTATCACCTCGTCAAAATGAAGAAAAAAAGTACTTTGGTTCACAGAGAAAATCTTATCACAATGAAGTAATTTTTGCTTAAAATTGTCATTTAGGTGAACAAATTTTAAAAATAAAAAGTAAATTCTTAAATAAGGTTGTGTTGTGCATTAAATTCTTTATTTCATCTAAATGTCAAGATAAGGTAGATATTACATTTGTCGAATGCCTTAAGAATTTTCTGACAACAAACAATTCTTTGTTCTCTATTCCCGTCATTGAGATTATAAGGGATATATCGGTCGTTAAAAGACACAGCCAGCATTACAAGCGTCTCTCAGGTGCTCGAAAACTATTATTATTGCAAAATAAATAGTAATAGACAAACAGTTACCACATACTTGGTGTGTCTGAAAAGTTTTAGGAATTCAGCTATTCTCTAGGTGCATGTGCATTGTTAAGGCAGTGTCTGTAATAAGCCAATCAGAAATAAGTAAGGAATGACAAACTGTGTAAGTGCACATGCCATATTGCTGCATTTCATATTCTTCGTGCAATATTTTCTCATCACTGCTTCTGTGTGCAGCGAATATAAAATGCAATTATCAAAAGAACAGTTTCGAGCTTATGTGTACATTGAGGCTACACGAGGCTTAAGACCATCTGCCATCTATGACAATTTGCAAGCTGCAGCATCATCGTCATCAGCATTTCCTCAGCCACCATCACAATCAACTGTATATCTATGGTGTAAACAGTTCTCTTCGGAATCCAAAACCACCCTGTGTGACGAACCCAGAAGTGGCCGCCCATCTTCATCCTGCACCAATAGCAACATCATGGCAATACGAGAGTCCATTCAAAAAGAGCCCAGGCAGTCGCTTCGAATGCTAGNTCGTCATCAGCATTTCCTCAGCCACCATCACAATCAACTGTATATCTATGGTGTAAACAGTTCTCTTCGGAATCCAAACCACCCTGTGTGACGAACCCAGAAGTGGCCGCCCATCTTCATCCTGCACCAATAGCAACATCATGGCAATACGAGAGTCCATTCAAAAAGAGCCCAGGCAGTCGCTTCGAATGCTAGCTGAGGAGTTCGGCATAGGAAAAGATTCAGTTCGCAAAATTTTGACTGAAGAGCTGGGGTTGCGAAAGGTCTGTTCAGTATGGGTGACGCACACTCTGTCGCAGCGGAATAAGGCGGATCGCGTGGAATGCGCTCGTAATTTGATCGCTTTGTACGAAAGAAATTCTCTAGAGGACTGCTTGCGCTATTGGACTACTGAGGATGAAACATGGATTCTTTTCAACAGCCTCATGAGCAAACAAGAAAACAAAGCGTGGCTTCATCCATCAGAATCAAAGCTGAAGGTGACACGTCCAAAGCTTACAAACAAGAAAGGTAATGATCCTGTTTGCTTTTACAGGAGACAAAAAATGTTATGTGGAAGCACTGACTCCTGGAGAAACAGTAACAGGTGACAGATATGTTTCCTTTGTGCATTCACTCGGCGAAAGGTGGCGTAAGCTGCGATCAACGCCTACAAAACTTCGAGAGTTGTGGTGGCAACACGATAACGCAAGACCTCACTTAGCAGCTGCAGCAATGGAATTTCTTCATCGCCGAGGTGTGACGATCGTTAGGCAGTCAGCCTACAGTCCAGACTTAAATCTCTGTGACCGCTACATATTCCGAGAATTGAAGAGGCACGTCAGAAAGATTACTTTTCGATCCTCCGATGAAATCGTAAATGAAACGCTGCAGTGGTTTAGACAGATAGAAGAAAACTGTTTCTCACGTGAGATGCAACATTTAGTTGAACATTGCAAAAGGGTGATAAATGCAGGTGGTGATTACATTGTGTAAATATATTGTCTTTTTTGGGAATCTCGTTTCAATTTAAAATGAGGTATAAATTCTTAAAACTTTTCAGACACACCATATATATAAATATTATTTATAAA